>SMGT01006172.1:748830-764404 GCA_004794575.1 Lanistes nyassanus
CTTGCCGACCTTCACTGTTCCTTGCTCTGGTGGGAATCGTTGAATCTCTCTTCTCTTATGAGCCATGTACCGTGAGAGATATCCCCCCGCACGAGGACGGAGCCGACCCACTCGTGCGGTGCAAGACCGGGGGGGCATTTGCCCTAAGTGAGCGTTCAGGTAGGGTTTGCCGGGCCTCCCGCTCACAACTTGACCTTTAGGCCCATCGGGTCATTTGCACCGCTCCTGACCCATTCGGACAGTGATATTCTTGGAGTGCACCAGCCCCGTGCTGTGCTGCACTCTGACGATTGCCACCCGCTGAATCGCACCTTGCACTGGATTGTGCCGGTTTTCATACAACGATCGTCACTCGCCAACTCCTATACCTTGCACTGGATTGTGCCGGTATTGAGCTTAGCACCCCGATCGGGTGTCCGAACTCCCCTTAGTTCATGAAGTGGGTGAACAGCTTAATCGTTCCTCCCAGGGCTGACAGGGCCACCGCCTTCCCCGCCGACCTCTTCAGGCCAAGCTGCTTGAGTATTCTGTCATTGCCGCGGTACCAGCCACCTCTCGCCCCCACTGGAAAACCTGCGACTTTCACACAAGGGTCCTCCTCGCCGCTCAGAAACGTCTTCTGGACTGTCTCCTCCAGGATTCTGTACTTGTCCACCTTTGCTCTGTGCGCCAGGTATAGGCACTCTGGATCGGTTTCCCACACCACTGTGGGGTCCAGAATCAAGGCGTCTGAATCGCGCACCAATACCAGATCTGGCCTCAGTACGCGCCCTTCCACCTCAAAGCTGGGCTCCCACCAAACCGTCCATCCCCTCTCCTTTGCCTTCTCAGCGAGGAGCTTGCAAATCCTCTGGTGGCGTTTAATACGGTTGACATTCACTGCCGGGCACTTCTGTGATATGTGTGCAGCAGTCTCGGTTTGATAGCCGCATCTCCGACATTTCACATTAGTGTCACTCCGGCACCTCCCTGTTACAGATCTGGTTGGAAACGTGCCTGTGCGCAGTTTAAGCGCGGCGATGGTTTCTCCCTCGCTGAATACTCGAGAGCTCAACCATGAATTGGACAGCGGCGACCGGGCCCATGTCCCGACTCCCACGCCCTGTACTTTCAGCTGGCTCCACTCCCAGACTGATGCCTTTCTCCGTTGCCCTTTGCTCACGCAGCCAAAGGTCGACTAAAGGTGGCCGACCTCCGCTTCCACTCCAAGATCTTGGGCGAGACCTCGTATGTGTTTGTGAGGTGAGAGAAGCAGTCTGCGGACAGCTTGGAATTTGTTGTACGGTATCGTCCTTTCCAAGCTCGGAATGCCCAGCCCACCCATACTCACTGGCGTGTGAAACAGGTGGTCTGTGGTACAATCCGGGAGGTGAAGTGCCTTCTTCACCCATTTCCTCACCTCCTTGTCCGCTTTCCGCATCTCTACCACACCAGCTGGACCCATCATGTAACTGGCTCTCATTCGAGCAGAGAGGACCAGTCGCCATGCCTCCAGCTTCTGCGACGGTTTGAGGGGGGCCTGATGGATTTTGGCCCCCCATTCTTTAGCCTTTTCCAGCGGGGAGGTGGTCACCATTCCTCTCCATCCGCTGAACTTACTGCCGAGGTACCGCGTGGTATCGTCAACTTTCAACCAGGGGATCTGCTCTCCTCCCACCTGGTACGGTAGCGTATCGTTTAGTGAGAAGCTCCTGCCCAAGCCTCTCCTGTAAAAGCATGCACTCTTTTTCGCATTGAGTGACATGCATGTTCGATGGCAGAAATCCTCTACTATCTGCAGGTTGGTTCTCATGCCTGCGTCTGACCCTGATATTACGGTCGTATCGTCAGCAAAGCCTAATGCTGCAGTCTTGTTCTTCCCTGCAACATACGGCACACCGACCGAGCTCAGCTGACAGAAGAGTGGGTCCATCGCGATGGATTCCATGTAATTGTCCTATGTTGTGTTTGTGTCGAATCCCAATTGTTAGTTTACGCTTAGTGAGCGAGCTGACGATATAAATTAGGGATTCGCTGTATGCACACGTGGTACACCAGGGGCTAGCCGTGTGAAGACTAGGGTCGTTTAAAGGAAAGGGAGGGCAGATCTTTTTTTAGAAGATCTGCCACGTTCCTTACTTTCGACTCTCTCTTTGCTACGTGTATGGGTACGATAGGCTCCCTTGATTGCTTACGTCAGCATACGGTTGTGTCTAGCGCTGCCAGTACTTTGTTGGGGTTGTCGTTTGAAAAATAAACTGATTTTTCCACTTGCCCTCAGCTGAACAAAATGGCATACATGACAGTACATAAGGCAGGTTTTCTGCACAGTGGAAGTTAGTGACCTAGTTGCTGCTGGATATTTAGCTAACTTTGAGAAGACGGCAAAGATTAAGGTAATAAAGATTTTATGCGACATTTGTTTACATTTAAAAATCAGTTTATTTCTTCTCTGCAGTGTGTATGGTTATTTCATTCAAATTGCGAGCATCTACTGACATCTATTAAGTTAATGATGAAAGTGTGAAATGAATGATGATGATAACAGGACCTATTTTGCGAAGGTGTTAAGATGAGCAAGAAGATACTGGGGGAGCTTGTGAAGATGAATGGAAATAAAATCCATGCACAGAAGAGGGAAAGCCAACCGCATGGGGTACCTTACATTGATGCAAGATTCCATCAGATTGCAAGAAATAAGTTACTTTAAGGAAACTAGCAAAACAGCTTAAAATTAGTGAAGAAAAACAAACACATTTTCTGACCAATATTCATTCCAATACCCAAGAAAATCCTTGTAAATGAGGAAATATTACCATTCTACCATCTACACAACATGAACATGCCTCTTCTGCATGGCTAAAAAAAATCACTTCCGACATCCGAGTGTGTGGGGAGTGGGAGAAGGGCATATTACAGATTTAAGAGTAATGCAGCAACACCGAACTTGTTCTAACGTGGATATCCGCCTCGAATTGATATAAGGTCTTTCGAAGACTTCAAGAAAGTACCAAGAATCAACACAGAACGAAGGACAGACTGGAATGAAACGGAAAAAAACAAAGAAGAGAGGAGAAACTCACCTCCGGCCAAGAATGTTCGAACGGGAACTGAAAAAATGTGCCACTGTGACTGTTTTTCTTCTACTTCGGCCATGGAGTTTTCTGCTTGCAAGTTTGTCGTTCTTCGAAACTCTCAAATGAATTTACTGAACACACCATAAAGAACTAATGTAAAGCGGCAGAACCAGCAAATGCTTCCGCTGAGCGTTGTGTCGTCAACAAGGGAACAGTCTAACAGTAACAGCATGACATTAAAAAAAAAACTAAAACTCATGATCTTATCACACCTGCCGCCCGAAAAGCGAAAGCAGACATCTTTTGATTCGTAAAGATTGAAGAATTTGGCAATTAAGACCTCGAAACTGCTAACTAGCTAACAGTATCATAATAGAAATGAGTACATAAACTCCTAACACGCCACGAACACCAGCGTGACAGTAGCATCGCGAAATTTTCAGAGTAGCTTATTTCTCGTGTTCATCACGATCACTTGGGTGTTGACTAGAAAAGTGTAGAGCTGAAACATTTAGTTTCCCAGGTAGTTGAAGTTATTTATATTTTGTTGATTACCTTTTAAAAGATAATAAACTATAGCATAATTAAAAATTTATTTGAGCAATTTTTTTAAAGCACTAAGAAATTTGCATGTGTATACAAAACTACACACAGAACATACCACTGTTGTAAACATGGCAGACTTGGTTGCTGCAAGGGAAGCTCGTCGACGAAAGATTCTGGAGAATCGTGAAGGTCGGATGAATCGCCTCCTTGGCAGGTCGCCAGATTCAGACGATGGTCGGTTTTTAATTTTATAAATGTCTTCCTGTTTGCTTGCATAGTGCCGGACATTTTTGATAATAGATTGGGTCGTTCGGTTCATGGATTAAAACGCCAGAGGCCTGAGACAGGGTTTCCAGATTCTTTACAGGCAACAGTTTCTAGCAATGTCCCTCTCTTTTCCCTTACAATATTTTTTGTTATCCTCTAACCCGTATGCATGCATGCGTGCGATCTATTGTTTCTTTATGCTTGGATTTTTTAAAAACCGAAAGTTACTGGCTACTGGTCTGTTGGCAATTTCAAGTAATTAAGTATATTATATATAAGTTAACAACGGTACTCAGTCAACTCTGCCAATAAATAATGGAAGTTGCCTTGTATTCAAGCAGAAAGGTGTATACTTAATATCACAGAAACAAGTGTAGGGCTGTGATATCTACATAGGTGCACACTGCAGACATCAGAAACCAGCTGCACTTAATTTATAAAGATAAATAATTGAAGTTCACCCAAGTCAGTTTCTTGCCTGCTGTAGCATTAGATTTGATAAATATTGATAAACATGGAGATTTTAAATCACTTTGAAGTTTGATGCAAACCCTAGTTGGACTTAAAAGGAGCATAACTAAACTAAGGAAGTGGTATGAATATAGACCTTTTGGAAATTCCTGGCAGCTTCATGCAGTGGTTGTTGAGTGAGTCAGCTTAGTGGTGGCTAAGCCAAGGTGAAAACTGGATGATTTGATAGACTTGCCAAACTATTGATCTATAAGTATAAATAGGAAACTTTGTGAAAGTTCAAAATGTCAAGGATTGTCTGCAGTTCCTGGGAAAGTTTTGACTTTGAGACAAGATCATTAGTTGTTTCATTTTATGGCAGTAGCTGCCACTCACAATGACAAATCAACAATTTGGGATGAAGCCACCTCAACCATTTTTAACTTGACCACAGCACAGAGTTAACTTGACCATTGGCAGGGACCAATTCGACCACAGATAATGGGTGTTGCAATGATGCTCATATCGTCAATTAGGATATGTGAAGGTGTTTCTTTGATGCTTCATCGGGCAAAGTTATAGTTTACTGCTTTGGTTATAACAAACTACAGCGCTAATGATACTTCGATGCGGTACGGCGTGCTTTGTAAGATCAGAGAGAAAGCAGAGCTAGTAACCTCCTCTTTGACTGACACCTTGAACCCAACTTCATGCCAGGGATCATTCTTAGAGTCGGTCATCGATGCATAAAACTTCCATTTTGACCGATAGATTTTGCAGGCAGGAGGTCATATGACCGATAGATTTTTGTCAACAACTTCAAAATTTTTGTTGTTTGCCATCATCGTATTCAACCGTAACCTCGTATCGTAACTGAAGTAAAAAGTTGTATCTGCCGAAATGAACGATGAAAAGAAGTAATGGGATTTAACTGTCAGTATTGCATGCCAGGTAAAGCTGTTCCGATCCAACTTTTTGAAGACAGACGAGACCTGACCAATTTCCCACTTGCTCTTAGGACTACTTTGCTAGTAGACGAGACAGGTTCGTAATGAGAATCTTTTCTTAACCTTTTGACAAAGAATGGCTTGTAAAACCAGCCATGCCTCCGAAAAATAAGCCACGAGATGAAAAGTGGCAAACGAATCTGCTAGTTTTGGACTCGCTCAGCCACCATCTTCAAGTGCATTGTGACATTTGTCAGTCAACACTGGAACTGCAAGTGCGACGGAGAAAAAAGCAGCAAGTCGTTCATTCAGAATCCTTGGCTATTCAAGTTCCAGCAGTTCTCCCCTAATTCAGTTTGAAAAAAGCCCTCCTCTCTCGTTGCTTGCTGAATTCAAATACTTTCAGTGTTTATCTTATCAAGCCATCTGCTGCTCTCTTTTTGTTAGTTTTAGTCAGTTTAGCATCTGGGCCCATCGAAATGATGCAGATGAAACACACACACTGGAGCTGAGAATTGGGGAAGACTAGAGGGAAGATAAAGTGAGGAAGATAAGAAAAAAAGGGGGGTTGAAAAGAAAATGAAACATTATACATCTATACACATATATACATAATCTCACACATGCCAAGCATATAAATACCTAACAAGACACGAAAACAAAAAGCAAGCAGCTTAAACACAATAACAAGAACAAGAAGGTTAGTATCAGGAAGAGAATAAATTTTTGTGCTTGTCTTTAGGCAAATTTCAATCGTTCTAAGTTCTTTTACAGACATGATAAAGAAAGAGGAATGTTGTGTAGCCTCTGCATGGAAAGTGGGAGGCAAAATTCCTTCACCACTGGCTGCCTCAACTTCAGGCACTCGGCCATTCTTGACCACATTAAAACTTCTGACACAAAACTGGAAATAAAATGATGAAGTTTGTGTGTGTGTGTGTGTGAGGGAAGAAAGGAAAAGAAATGCAGGCATAATAGTTTATGAAGAAAACCGATGAAAACCTTCAACTATGAGAAAAGTCTGCATCTGTTTGCTAATCATTACATACGTACATGGTATAAATCCCAGTAAATTGGTGACTTATTATTTTTGGAAAATGACCTATTGATTTTTCTGTCAACTGGTCAAATGATCTATGATCTCCGTGTTGCTCTCCCCGCCTGCATGACCTTGTCACACGCACACAAATGGCTCGTGGTGGCGTTCCCCCCCCCCCGTCCGCGAACAATTATTTCTTACTTATGAGTGGAGACCTCAGAAATCACTATCTCACTAACCTTCCCTGGCCCGAGCCCCCACTCCACTCTATTACACAACTAAAGATAACAAAGATGATTTCTGAGAAAGAGAATAAAAATGTAGTTTATTTACAAGGTAATTTTGGTTTTCATCTAATACGATAGGGCTGTGCCACAGCTCACTTCCTCTCCCTTACCATACGGCCGGCGCATTCTGGACTCCGAAAGGCATTACTCGCCACTGGTAGCTTCCCATTGGTGTGACAAAGGCGAGTTTGGCTCTGTCTTCTGGCTTGACCGGAATCTGCCAATACCCCTTTGTCAAGTCAATGCGAGTGAAGTACTTGGCTCTAGCCAGCTTGGCAAAAATGGCTTCCGGGTCCGGCATGGGTTCAGCTAGAAATTCTGTCACCTGATTCAGTCTTCTGTAGTCGACGCAAAATCTGTAACTGTCGTCGGGCTTTTTAACGAGCACGATGGGCGAGCTATACTCCCCTGTCGCCGGTTCGATCAACCCGCTGTTCAGCATCCCTTTGATTTCTTCCCGCACCGTCTCCATTTTGGCGAAAGGAAGCGGGTACGGTTTCATTTTAATCGGTTTCTCGTCTTTCAAATTTACCGAGAATTCTGCCAAGTCTGTCAGTCCTGGTCTGTCAGTTAGAACGTCAGAAAAATCGGTCAAGAGTTTCCATACCTCTTCTTTCTGTCCGTCCGTCAGCCCGTCGTCAACTTGACAGTTCGCGTATGTTTCCGAGGTAGGGGTAGGGCAAGTTTTCAGCGCGTCGTCTGCTTCCCCATCCCTTCCTTCTTCTTCCACCACGACCGACGCTACCACTAGTTCTTTCTCTTCCCTCTCCCTCTCTACATATTTTCTTAGGAGATTGATGTGGAAGACTTTTTCCTTTTTGTCGGTTTTCACCCGGTAGTTTAATCCACTCAACCTTTGGGTGACGGTGTAGGGACCTTTCCATCTGACTTGTAATTTGTTGTGGGCCGTAGGTAACAGCAACAACACCTTATCCCCTACATTAAATTCCCGTACCTTAGTACGTTTATTGAACTGCTTTGCCTGTTTCTTCCGCGTTTCTTGCAGATTTTCTCGCGCAAACCTTCCTAGAAACTCTAGGCGGTTACGCAAGTCCGTCACATGTTCGTATGTGGTTTTTACGTCTCCGTGCGTCTCTTCATCAGTCCAGAGAGCACGCAGGACGGCAAGTGGCCCTCTAACTGTCCTACCATAGACGAGTTCGAAGGGTGAGAACCCGAGTGATGCCTGCGGCACCTCTCGATAAGCGAATAATACTGCTGCGATAAATCTATCCCAGTCTCGGGGTCTCTCATCTGTTAACTTTCTCAATGCCGTTTTCAATGTTCCATTGAACTTTTCTACCAACCCGTTGCATTGTGGGTGGTATGGCGTTGTTGTGTGGTGAGAAATAGACAACAGACGATTCGTCTCCGCCATTACTTGACTCACGAATTGTGGTCCCTGATCCGTGAGGATTTCGTCAGGGATGCCCACCCTCGCCCAGATTTCCAGGAGAGCCTCTGCGACTGTCTCAGTGTTTCGTCGTGTCGGGGGCCGGAGGGTGGGAGCTGGCTTTGCGCGGTAGCTGTGGGCTGGGTGGGCCCTTCCTTATTTGGGGTGGCGGGTGCCTTTCTCGCCGTTCATTGATTGCTATCTTGTTCGCTTCATCGAAAAGATCGGCAATTCGCGCTATCTGGTCCAAACCTTTCTCACCGGACGTACCTATGTGTCTGACCAACTCAGTGTGGTATTGACCAAATGCTACCTCCTTAACGCACTCGTCTCTTATCGCGTCAGGGTCATTCTTATCGATTTCGGCCAGTTCGAACCACTTTTTCCATAGAAATCGGAGGCGGTTGAAAAATTGTGAATGAGTTTCCTCAGGTTTTTTCCTGCCCTGCCGGAACTGTCGCCTATACCCTGCTGCCGTAATTTCGTACCGATGATAGAGCGCTCGCTTTAGCGCATCATAATCTTCGTTTTCTCCCTCGGTCAGCGAATTGTAAGCCTCTTTAGCTGATCCCGTGAGCAAGGTGGCAAGTTCGGTTGCCCATCTATCTCGACCTATGCCTCGTGACGTCGCTATCTTTTCAAACTGCGTGACGTAAGCATCTATCCGGTCTTCCCGCTCGTGAAAGGGGGTCATATGGAGGGTGGGTGTCCAACGCGGTTCCCTTTCTATCCCTCCCTGAGACCCTGCACTGCTTGTGCTTTCCCTGCGTTCTTTCTCATCGTCGATTTTCAGTTTGGCTAGCTCTAGTTCGTGTCTTCTAATTCTATCGTTTTCCTCCATTTGTCTTAGAGCTTCATTTCTCTCTTTTTCTTTTAAAAATTCGTTTCTCTCTATTCGCCATCTTGCTATCTCTTTCTCTACAAACGCAGTGATTTCCGTTTTTTCTTCTAAACCTTCTTCTATCGCGATCTCGCGAAATGTTTTCCGTGCATTTCTCTCGGTGCTCGTGTACTCTGCCATTCTGCTGACTAGTTGGTGCTAGCTGAGTCGTGGGTAATTCGCTCACTCCCTCACGCGCTCTCCTCCTAGCTTTCTCTCTCTCAGTCAGTCGTGTTCTTACTTAAGCAACACAAAATCAATGTACACGACACCTGCAAGGGTTTGTGTTTCACGCACTCTTGGTAAGAGACCTGTGGCACAGTATGTCTTTTCAACAATTCCTATGTCCCTAGAATTTTGAAATCTACGCCCTACAATTTTGAACAATTCTTATTATCCCTAATTTTTTTGGTTCAATCCCCGGACGAGTTCCCACTTTGTTGCGAACTGGTGGGTTTTGAAAGAGACAACCGACCTCCGTGTTGCGAGTTTCAGGCGTCTAGTTGCCCTAACCAATCAGGGGGTAGAACAAACTGTTACGGGCGACCCGATTGGCTCGCCAAAACAGCTGGAGAACGCGGTGTAGGGGGGAAGGTAGCCGGCTGAGTGCGAGGTGGGGGCGAACCACTCTCCACGGGCTACAGACCACCACCCCGAACGGGTAGTGCGCGCTTGCAAGTCCGCGCGCAGGGCTATATAGGCAACCGATCGCAAATGTTCAGGGCCGAAATGTGAAATGCCGTTTGCAAAAGTCGTATGCTGAGCGCCAAGTGTCGAACAGCGAGTTCGGATCTACGAGTACAGCCATTACCCGCGACGTGGATAGTGAACCAGTAGTGCATTTNGTGTCGAACAGCGAGGTCGGATCTACGAGTACAGCCATTAACCGCGACGTGGATAGCAAACCAGTAGTGCATTTCGGACCGGTGTTGTGATGGTGGAGCTGAGAGACGTGGCGTCTGGGGTATTCCTATCCAGCATCGTGAATGTGAGTTTACGTACAGTGTAGGACACGACCGTAGCTCGAAGAAGTTAGACAAACTTAGACGGTAGTAAATCATACGGGTTGATTTATCGGTTTGTTCTTGTGTGATCGTTCGGTCGATCTTATTGGTGTTAAGACGTCGGCGCGACGTCATATTCAGAGAGGTTTAGTTCAGAAAGGATACAGTGTTTCCTTGTGTTTACCGAAGTGAAGTATCGGTACTGTAGTTGATTCATAACCCGGTCAATAACGTGTGTGTGTAGATACGGATAGCGCTGGGATGAACGTATGAGAGTGCGAGTGATTGTTCTACGTATACCAGTAGATGTATAGTGCAGCATCACTCATTGTGTAGTGAAATATTCTGGAGTAACTGTAAATAAATAGAGTAGTGTATTATCGTTGCCTGCTTTTGTTAAGTTGTGCGCGTGACAAGCAAGGGGGTGGGGGCTTGAGCCGGTTAGAAATTGAGGAAATTAGGTAGTGATTGCAGTGTTAGTTTCCCCCTTCTTGACACATTTTTATGTTGTGATAACTCGAGTCGAACGAGCAGAGTAGTAAAACACATAAAGCGCCATACCCTAGACACGACAGAGAAAAACCGCGACAAAACTCACCTAACGTCTTAATGGATTAGTTTAGTTGGTAGGCATATTTCTTATCTTTTTCTATTCACATTAGCTAGTTAAACTGCCTTTTAACGTAATTATCTTTATTTCCTTCTCACTCTGCTAAACTGCCTTCTACACTAACATGAAGAGCAAGGCGCACACTATTCATCACATGTTTTCAATGTTTCTGTAGATATATTCTTTGGTCTTTTATTTTGAGGTTTGTACAGTGTAAGAAACACAAACTGCGGTATCCGCCGCACTTCCACCCGCTAGCTGCTGCTGTAGCTGGCAATGCCTCCCTCGCGGCCCGCGTCCACCCAGAAAAGCGGGGTGCGGGCCGGACAAATGGACGTTGACGGAGCCTGGATAGCTCAGTTGGTAGAGCTGCGGACTAGCAGATGGAAGGTTGCTGGTTCAAATCCTGGTGTGGCCAAGGATTATTTCCTGGAGTTAAACATTGTGCAAACTCTATTCGGCCATCTCCCCTCACATTAAACTGCCTGTCCGCACTGACCATCTTACTGCAGCCATCAGTCTGGTGGTTCTTTCAGTGCATAGTTTAGTAATAGGACCCCTTCCCCCATAGTGCGAAATCACCGCGAGGTGGAAGCACTGTCCCTCTAAATAACCACCACCAGGACGAAGCCACGTCTCAGAGTAGTGATGAAGCGAGGAGAGGCGCAGAAGAGACGATGTAAGCCGAACGACATGAGAGCCGAGACTGGGCAGTAGAGGCAGGTGAGGTGAGCGGAGGGGAAGGCAGGCAGCAGCAGCGGTGGCCTCAAATAAAAGATGTAGAAGGCCTCTCAGAAAGATTTCCTTGTTCTGGAAGAGAGAGAGAAGAAAATTTTATGAAGCGAACCCGCTCCATCACACCTAGAAAGAGTAGCAAGGGTTGGTAGGACCCTGATCCTCTGCTGACCATGGGTGGATGGGGGTGGTTTAGGGTTTTCGCAGCAGTTGGTCCATTAGCCAATGAGTTCAACACATGACGTCACAGGTAACGTTTAGAGAACGCTCGTCCCTGACGTTAATAACAGCTGGCCGCCAGTTCAATACAGAGCTGCTTCTCATAATGTAAAATAACTATAAGAATATACAGGTACAAATGTGCTGCTTCTCATAATGTAAAATAACTATAAGAATATACAGGTACAAATGTGNNNNAAGAATATACAGGTACAAATGTGCTGGTTCTCATAATGTAAAATAACTACAAGAATATACAGGTACAAATGTGCTGCTTCTCATAATGTAAAATAACTACAAGAATATAGAGATACAAATGTGCTGCTTCTCATAATGTAAAATAACTACAAGAATATACAGGTACAAGCGTGCTGCTTGTCATAACGTAAAATAACTACAAGAATATAGAGGTACAAATGTGCTGCTTCTCATAATGTAAAATAACTACAAGAATATACAGGTACAAGCGTGCTGCTTGTCATAACGTAAAATAACTACAATAATATACAGGTACAAACGTGCTGTTTCGATTCTCATTCTCTTAATGTCCGAAGATAAAGAGACAAAATATAAAACAACTACAATAACATACAGGTACAAACGGGCTGCTTCTCATAACATAGAATTACTACAATAACATACAGGTACAAACATGCTGCTTCGATTCTCATTCTCGTATTGTCCGAAGATAAACAGACAAAACATAAAATAACTACAATAACATACAGGTACAAGTGTTACTTCTTAATCTCTTAAACGTACGAAGATAAAGAGACAAAACATAAAATTACTACCCTAACATTCAGGTACGAATGCGTTGTTCATGCCAGGGTACATCGCAGTTTTATTGATACTGGAGACAGACATAAAAATAACAAAATAACAATAACGAAAGAAAGAAAACGGAAAAATGAGTAACGTCAACACAAACCGGAACAGGACCAGATATGACCTTGAACGTGCGCTTATGTAGAAACGCACGCATTTGACGGACGCAGGCACACAGTCACACACACACACACTGTAGTCTCGACAATGATCGCTGTGCGAGGTGACGCATGGACTAAAAAAAAAAAAAGAGAAACGAAAAAGGGCTTAAGCCCCACTCATCAATAGCTGTAGGATATTGTCCGTCACAGCACAAGGAACAATTAAATTGTGTCATCCCCTTTTCAGTGGCGATGTAGGCTTTGCCGACTGAAGGTGAGTGATGTGTGGCATCTCTGTGTACTATGGTTTGTGGTATGTTTTTAGTTTTTATACGATACTAGATCATATCATCAAACTGCACTCAACACTGCGTATTGGGCGTGGACTTGTGAAAACCGTGTCACCTAAAAGTTCTTGTTATAACTTCAAATATCCATTAAATCTTCTTTTTGTCAAAGGCAGGTTGTTTTAAATGTCAGTAAGTACAATACCTAATGCAAGCCACTGTGCAAACGGTCTGGTGCTCTAAACTTTATATCTTACATGATTGTTAATTTTCTTAAAGCAATTAAACTTCTACATTTTCGGGAAGTTCCTATGGAGAAAGTATTTGAAATGCGCCCATTTCCCTAGCTAGACCCATACATGGAAAGTAAAGTCTACGAAAAAAATTGTTGTTCATTTCCATATTTATTCCTTCTTTATTTCTTCTTTTTGTCTTCGTTCAATCATAGACATTCTTTGTTCCAAGTTTTCCATATTTAAAAGGTTTGTAAAATGTTCACACCCCACAGTCTGTACAGACTACAATTTATACAAAAGAGTGGGGAAAAGAGAGAGGGGGGAGAGAGAGAGGTGGAAGGCTAATAAATGAAAGAATCAAGAGATGATCATACAAAGATGATAACAAGCAACGTACGTCCATTGTGTGATGTGACTATGAAGACGAATATTATTTTCTATTTGAATGTTCGGAATATGTCACGATTGTAACCCCTTGTCTTCCTACTCAGCCGTTGGTCATCTGTTGACCTACTCTAGAAGTGTCTCAATCTCTTACTCATTCACTTACGCGAGTACTGCTTACTGTCGTCTCGGGTCTCAATTCAAGGCTGGCAACATACACGCAAGCACGCACGCACACACGCACGCACGCACTCACCTGTCCGCGATACCTTGCCCGTGTGTCAATTTGTGTGTGTGTGTGGGGGGGGGGGGATGTTGGCTTTGAGTATATTTTCAACAAAGTATTTGGCTTAATTAACGAAATACTTTTCTGCGTTCAAAAAAAAAAGACTTTTGACTGAAGCTTTTGTCTTGTTTGTGGTTTTCTGGTTTGTTTTAAAATCGGCTGGCATAATATGAGTATAAGTACAAACTGACAACCATTTAGTGAGGAAGCATAGCGCGGGTCAAAATGGTGGATTAATTAGCGCTTGTAAAATGTAAAATATAAAATTAGTTTTAGTGAATTAGAATCGGTCACTACGTGCTAGAATACCGAGGCTATCTCTCTCGTGCGTTAAACCTGCAGCCACCCACTGACAAGCCCTAAGAGTTATAGTATGTTAATGGAAAGGGAATTTTTTAACAAATCTTATCCAAAGGCGAAAACCAGTGATGGAGAAACAAACAGTGGGCGGCAGGTAGCATGCAGGCAATATCAGAAGAGGGAAGGGCACGAAGGTAGAACTTTCCAAAGAGGGAGCTGACGACCAGTCAACCGCCTGAATAATACGAGACAGTGCAGCAGCCTTGGCAGAAGCAAGAGTCCGCAAGGGCCCGCAGGTCATGCGCTGACCGAGACCAGACCGGAGACGCCCCTGGCGACACACAGTGCTGAGCAGCCTGATGGTAGGCCTTCTAATGGTACTCCTAATCCAAGCAGACAGGCGTTGCTTGGTGGGCGCGCTCCCTGGCTAGAGTCCCAAGAAGATGGGGCTCCCTGCCGTCCGTCCAAGGTACATTTCAAAGCCCTAGCTGGACACAGAGTCTGGCAGCAGTGGGATCCCTCAGCGCTGTAGAGCACTCTGGGGAAGAGCAGTCTTGGCCAGAAAACCAGCCCACGGCTTTAGCAGAGCCTCCCCCCGGGTGGTAAACTGCCGGCAGCGGAATTTGAAGATAAGACACGTAACTCTCCGATCCTGGCTGCGGACGCCAGCCCCAACAAAAACAGTCTGACGTGCCAAAGTCGTAGTGGGACGCTGTCCAAAGGCCCATAACGGGGCGCAGCAAGCGTCTTGACCACTAAATCCAAGGACCACTTCGGAAACGTCTGCACAGATCTGGGACGTTCCAGAGCAAAAATATGGCAAAGACGAGTTAGTTTGTCACAGGTCCCAGGGTTAAAACGCCCTAACAAGCGATAAATTCTGACAATGGCCGAACGATATCCTTGGATAGTAGTAGGCGCCAGGCGTAGGACTTCAAAGCGGAACACCAGAAAATCTGCCAACTGTCCAGGTGATAAATCGCAAGGATCCAAAGACTGCCCCAACACCATCGTTCAAACACCACCCACTTGGCATCACACACCGTCAAGGTTGAGGCTCATCGTTTCCGCAGGATCCTCGTGACGGCTCTGACAGAGAACCCGCACTGCAGCAAGACCGTACAGTGTGCAGGCATGAAGATTCAGGTCTGCAGCTTGTGAATACAGCCTGTCGGTTTCCGACTTTTTCTGGTTGTGTCGTTGTGGTTTCTGTAACCAGTTCTTTTTTTACGGGAAGGGGTCGTTGGCCCATAGCCCAACCCCCAACCTGGAGGACCAAGGACTGCGCTTCGTCTGGTCTCTATCCTCCGACCTGTCTGGCATGGGTGGCCCTACCAGGAGCATAAAGCTCCAGCCAGCATAGCTCTAAGGGTTATTGAGACACTCAAGCCCGCCCACCACACCAAGGTAGCAGTCCATGGGAGAGTGTAGTATCCATAATGGAAACTAACACCTCACCAAGGTAGCAGTCCATGGGGGGTCGGTTTCCGACTGCAGGAGATAATCTGTCCGAGCGGGCAGAGGAATGGGGGCTGTCCCGCAGCGGCGAATGGCGAGAGTGGTCCACCATCGTCTTCATACAAGCGGAACACTTATGGATGTAAGCGCCTTTCTGTCCCAACCACACGTGACCAAGAGAGAAGGTCTGGCAGCAAACTAAGTCGGTCTGGAATGTGGCGGGCGACCAGCACGACATTCTTCCCTGCGCACAACAACAGT
>SMGT01006172.1:764870-785530 GCA_004794575.1 Lanistes nyassanus
CCTCACGTGCCCCTACCCTCGAAGGCGGCATCATGTGGGTATCCAACTTAGGGCCTGTGGACAGGCCCTAGTTCCAATATTTGGGTTTCCCGAGTTCACTCACCGCTTGTTGCTAATTCAACCGTGCTTTGCTGACATCATCCTGTCTCCCTAATGAGACTATCGTCAATGACACCTGTGTGCAGCCAACCTGCGGGAAGGTTGGTTACCCCCCCCCCCAGTACGTGTGTCGTTCCCTGTGTGAGAACATTTCGTTTTTGTGACCGGGCTACCCTCCGGTCCATGAGTAACCCACTAAGCAAACAATGCTGGCCTTTCACGCGCTGGGCTGCTGGCCAGGTGGTGGAGGAGCTGGAGCAGAACGAGGACAGCCACAACGGGGATGAGAGGTTTGGCCATGTCGCTGCAGCTGACGACGGGGACGAGAGGTTTGGTGGCCACGTTGCTGCTGCTGATGACGTGCACGGGTATTATGGCTGCTTTAGGGCCACACATGTGAATGTAAAATCTGCTGCAAGTCTTAGACGAAGTTGAGAGGGTTACGATCTCGATCCTTCATAGCGTGCGTGGCTACAGGTCCAAACAGACGGTGAGAATGAAGTGAGCAACGACTAGCAGGGTGAGTGATGGAGGACGGAGTCCTCTGACGTTCGCCTCGGAAGACCCAGTCCCGCGAAGAAGTGTCAGGTTCGCTAATTGGAGAGTCCAATGTCAGCAAATCACGGGTTGCCCCCAGCATACCTTGAACAAGGGCATCAAAGTCTTCCTGTCCACGCTCAGAAAGTGTCTGTCGGTGCAAAAACGATAAGGCGTTACACGGCTAAAGAAAAGGAAGGAGGAAACATGCGCCAGGGACAGTTGTGCCCGTTCGAGCGCAAAGAGCCCAGATGAAGAAACTTCCACTCGTGTTGTTGGCGCAGGATTGCGAAAAGGATCCACCAGGTGGGTAGAAGCGCTGATGCACCAAACACGCAAGTCTTGTGTGTCCTGTAATCAGGTATCACGCGCAAATAAAGTAATTTATAAATAGCTTTAAATGGCGTTCTGCTTATCCGAGTTCACAAGTCTCTGAGAGCGTCACAAATGATGTAGTCTGGCTACGGTCCCCCCAAACAAGGATCTGTACGTCTGTTTATATATCCTACAATATGGCTAGCTGTATGTGTATCGGCATTCTCTGATAGTGTCTTGTTGAGATCTCCCTCGTGTTACTCTTTTAAGTTTTCTTCTTTTCTGTGTGAGTTTTTGAGCGCTCACATGAATGATTTATGCAGGACCACTGCATGAGTAAAGGCGTGCATGAACTTATACATGAAAAAGTTAAGGCTGTAGGGCGCTTATGCCGAATACATAAAGCTGAAAACACTTGGTGACCCAACGCTAGTTCCTAAATTCTCTTCTTTTTCTCTCTGTCACTACCTGCCCCAAGCGAAACATGATATTATGATTACTAGAACAGGTCTAGTTTTCAAAAAGGCTTAAGCCAAAATTTGTCGAGCTAAAAATAGAAGAGCGAAGTGAATGTCATTTCTCTCAGAGAACGTAGTCGTAGAGGTCAAACATGTCCGGCTGTTTAAGCCAGAGATTTTGGCAACTTAAAGTTTTACGAAGACCAAACTTTTAGTTCACGCATGTTTTTAAATCGCTAGAGGATTATCTCGTGAGAGGGCTTTTGGCAAACTTTGTGAATCTTCTTTATACCTGAGGACTAAAGGAAACCAGTGAAGGGCAAGTTCTCCGCTGATTTCAGGTAAGCGACTGACTTGTAAAATGTGTGGATTTTAAAGTACTGGTAAAATGTTTATCGTTGATGAAAACTATTAAAATGTTATATGCTAGTATCATTACTTTTCTGGTGTCGATAAGAATATGCCTAGGGCATACCCTTTTAATGTTCATGCCACTTTATTGCGTTGACTGTTGTATCTCGATTCCGCCCCAATTCCTACGAAATCGCCGGGCGACAAAAACCAAACAAGTATATTAATAAGTGACATTAGCTAACTCAGGGTGATGTCCGAGCCCTTAGGAAAAATAGTTACAAATTTTCTTTAGATTCTACTATATAGGGGCATACTAATACATCTGTGGTTTTCAGATCTTTCATTTTTCTTTCAGTTTATGCGTGTTATCTCTTATTTTATGCATGTTTCTCTAAATTCCTTGGAAGAGATTTTTTATCTCATTTCCTCCCCTACCCGCTATCTTCTTTCTTTCTCTCTCTGTGAACGAAAGGTAAGAGAAATCGGTCAAGCAAGCAAATGTAGTCAAGCTGAAGAAAGAGGTGCGTTGGCTCAATGTCAAGGTTCAGTGTCAGGAGAAAAAATAGGTCACACACCTTAATGACTAAAAGTATACCCTAAGTTGGCCACAATTTGTCGTACTGAAAAGTCATCAGTTTAATGACAAACTTGGGAAATCAGATTAAAATCAGATTAAAATAAAATGTTCTGAACTTGTTTCAAGAGTAATATTAACAATTGACAATCAAAGGGGTATCCAGTGGTACTTTGGGTTACGAACGACTCAGGTCACAAACAATTCGGGTTAAGAACAATAACGAAATTTTTTTTGTCTCGGCTAACCTACAGCGTCTCGGGTTACGAACGAAGGAGAGAGAGAGAGAGCAAGGTTTAACGTACAGTACAAACGACGGCCACGCAGTACCAACATCGCTTAGCGCTAGCCTAGTAACCTAGTTTTGCACGCGGTCGCAGCCTCGCTTTCATTGACCTTACTACACGGCATTGAAAGATTTCTTTGCAGTGGCACTGTTTTCAGTTTATCTCTTTCATTATTGTCCTTGTTAACCTCATCTTTGTTAACCAAATTTTTATTATTATTTTACATTTATTTGGTTGTTTTCTTTCTCTCTATTTAATACGTGAAGTACACGTATTCTGTGCGTTTTGTCAGGTAAACGACCGGATATTAATAAAAAGGAACGATTCTTTCATCTTGAAACGGATCGTCTCTATTTCATTGAGTTCAATGTTTCAGGTTACGAACCGAGTTCTGGAACGAATTAAGTTCGTAACCTGAGGTACCACTGTACAATAATAAAGCTAATTACTATTGATAACATCTTGATCATTAATTACTGCGTGTGTAAGTTAGTGTCTGTTTATGTGTGTAGTGGAGCAGGCTCGCTCCGTGAGCCTTCCTCTCTCCTCTCCCTCACTCTCTCCCCAACAAAGGCAAGTTTTCCGTCTTGTGCGTAGGTTTTATTTGGGGCCGCTACCGCTGCTGCCGCCCGACGGCTAGGGTCGCTCTGAGAGCCTGCCCGTTCCCTCCCGGGTTTCTCGTGCTCTGCCTACATGGTTCGTCTCCCCATTGCACTCTGCCCTTCATCTCTCCCTTTGCCCGGTCCGCCGCCCACTTTTATCGGGTAGAACGCGAACCGCAACGGAGGCACTGTCCGGGCGAACAGCAGCAAGCCGGCGTACATGCCGTGAAAGCCAAAATTTGTGTTTCTTACACACACAAGACTTAAGATTAAAAATACAAAGAATATATGTACACGAACATGAAAATATGCGATAAATAGAGGGCGCTCTGCTCTTCCTGTTAGTGTTCAGGAAAGTTAAGTAGAGTGAGAAGGCAGTAAAGATAATTACGTTAAAAGGCAGTTAAACTAGCTAATGTGAATAGAAAAAGATAAGAAATATGCCTACAAACTAACCTAATCTATTAAGATGTTTGATGAGTTTAGTATCTACAGAAAGAGTAAATCGAGGAGAATCCGAATGTTAGTAGTTAGTATCTGCAACTGTCCTAGAAGGATATAGAAACGTTTAAAGAGAGTGAGCCTAGCACAGCACGCGGCAAAAAGGACACAGGTCCTGACAGCCACGGTTCGCTGGGCACCACTCGACCTGGGCACCCCCCCCCCCCCGGCGACGCGTGGCTGTGAGCGTGGTGGTCAAAACCGTCTCCGTGATGGCTGCCACCCATCACATGTGCATGCGTGTGTTCGTGTGTAGAGGTGTAGTAGTGTGGTGCAGTAGTATGGTGTAGTGGTGTGCGTGTGTCTGTGGGTTGTAGGGGAATGCATGGGTGCGTGCGTGCTTGCATGTGTGTGTCCTGGCGTATGTGTATGCACGTGCCCTGTATCATGTAGCTCCCGCTGCCCTTTCCTTCTACAGCTCTGGGATCACCCCTTGTTGGGTATGCACGAGCGACTTATAAATGTTCACTTAAAAGCATAGAATTGAAATAAGCATTTAAGACTAAGGATAAGTAAACAGCACCGGTATTCATTTATCCTCATAACTAACTTTTTTTATTTGCCGTGACACTAACACACAACATATAAACCACGTTCACATTCAGAACAACAACAAAAAAAAATGCAGTCTACCCCCTTCACCCACACATTTATAGCTGGCTAGGAGGTTAATTTAAAAGAAAAACAATGTGATTTATGAGCTACAACTGGCAGTTTGTATCCTAATCTATTATGACAATTTTTTTCTAATTTCAAGAAGCACAAACTCTTCTGAGAAGTCAAAGTGTTCCACCAACTGTACAGTTTGTGAGCAGCAGGCTGCTTTAGTCTTCCCAGAAGCGAGCAACATATTGACAATTAATTCCAAATAGTTTCTTCCTCCTTATTACATAATAAACAGTTGGCATTATCAACAATGCTCATTAAAAATAGGCAGGCAGGATCCTGTACAGCAGCCTATATACTGGAACCATTTTAATTGACAGTCCAATGTTGTGTAAAAATATATATGAAAGGCATGTTTCCAGTCAATACATGTGTTAATAAAAATCTCATTCCACTTATTTTATCCCTGGAGGAGGCAAGAAATATTTAGTTAACACTGCTTATATAGACTTGTTGCCTGCTTCTATCACTCTCCAGATCGTAGGATTCTGTAACCTATTTTTCTCATCCACGTTAACATTTAACCTACCTTGATAGTTCTTTGCAGCCTCTACTATGCTCATAAAATGTTTGGAAAGCGTCTCTGGAATCCTTGAAATGTAATAAAGTGCCCCTTTTCATTCAGCGAGTGATAAATTTGGAAGACACCCCCCCCCCTTATCCTTCAACCACTGCTTTTTGAATATAACATGCCCCCCCCCCCCATCTGGTAATGTTTCTGTTATAGAAGATGCATTTCGCGTTAAAATCCCTCACTACATCAATTTTACATTTGTTATACATTTTTTCCGAAATCTTTTATTGCATCCTGCCAGAATGGGTTATGAACTTTGTTGATAAGGACGTCTGCAAATTCACCGCCAAGTAACTGTCAAGGTCTGGATAAAAGGTAGAACAAAATCCCTCACTGAGGAGTTCATATACACAATTCTTCTCAGCCATCTTAACTGCATAGTTGATGCATATGCACATATATTAAGCATTTTAATCCACCTTCTTGGTAAGGTTGGCAAATAAAGATTTTTTTATATCTTATTTTTCATATAATCCTATAGGAAATTCAGGAACACGGTACCTATCTCTTTCAAAAACGTATGTTCTGGGTCGGGCAGGTTAAGAAATGATGTCAGTTTTGGTAAGGCAAGAGTGTTCAAGACAGTGATTTTTCCAAAGGGTGTAAGATGTTCCATCATTTTAGTAGTGTTTCAATAGCTTGTAACTTTTCCTTATAATTTAACCACACAATATCAATTATCATTATAATTTATAGAAAAAATGTTAACTAAATATTTAAAGGTACCTGGGTCCCAACACATGTTCATATCTCTAAAGTACCTTATTTTTGGTCCTTTCATGCTGCCCGCCCAAATTACTTGTTTTTTCGTAATTGATATTCAGATCCGATATGCTTGCAAACTGCATCAAGATTCGGATTCCTTCATTTAAGGAGCTCTCTGTTCCATCAAGACATAAGGAAGTGTCATCGGCAAATTCTGACAGCATAACCTCTTTATCCTGCACTGTTATACTCTTGATTTTTACGCTTTTGCGAAGCATGTTTGAAATTATTTTGGCATAGACTAAATATAAATAGGGTGACAAAGGGTCTCCTTGACTCCCCCCATCCCCTTTGGATTTTAAACCAGAATGAACAGTGTTCATCGGTTGAAATACGAGATTGGATGTCAAAGTAATAGATACGCACCCACTGCTTGATATCTTGCCCCAAATTATAGAAATCTAATGCTTTACTAATAAATGACCAAGAAATACTGTTGAACCGCTTCTCAAAACTAATCATGATCATATGAATTTTGGTTCATTTATATTGATTAACAATAGCCACGAGATTAAAAAGTAGTCAAGACAAATTGCTGTAAAGTATTAAATCTTCGCCAAGTGTACCCCCTCTTAATTGGAAAGATCTCTCGCCACACATCAACTGGGTCAAACGTCTGTCTAATCTCATAAAGTATTTTCTACTGTGGGTCGAGTGACCAGACCTCTATAATTCCTAGTATCCAGTTTTAGATTGGGTATAACATTCCAGTCACCACCTACAGCCATGAGTGGGTTACCTAACTACTCAATCATGTCAAAGACAAAAATTTAAAAGTCTGGTCTGTCCCCACTGTTGCAACCATAAACATTTGCCAGAGTTACACGTTTGCCCCAAACTCCACATCTAAAAGTACAAAACATCCCTCTGGATCTCTGACAACATTATGTAACGTATACTCGAAAGTATTATTAAGTAATACTGCAACCCCGTTTTTATTACCATCTTTCTCTGCTATAAAGCAATTGTACCCCCAGCAAGATCTTATTACATTCTCTAAGTCTACTTTCCAGTGTGTTTCCTAGACAAAGCATGTCTGGTTTTAAGCTATGCATCAAATCAAAAACATGTTTCTTTTTATAATCTCCAAGGCCATTGCAATTAACAGAACATAAAGGAAAACCTAAATTAGCAATCAGAGTGATAGGAGTCATTTAAAATTATTATAAAGGTGTTAAACATACCAGTGTAGCATGAACAAGTTTTAACAGACACAAATTCCATGTGTCAAGTTGTCTTCCTCTTGATTGGTTAGTGCAACGAGACACCAAAGTCATAGCACTTACGGATGGTGGTAATGTTATCTGGAGCCCCAGATTACGATCTGCAACATACTGTTGTCTACGGGCCGGAACACCTTCCTTATCCTGTACTTCGCGACCTCTGGGTCTCGCATCAAACACCGACACATGTCAACAGGAAATGATGTACAGTTGTCGCCCGTCTGGTGCAGACGGCACAGCGTCGTATAGCGGTTCACGGTCTCAGGCTTGTGCTGCACATGAATCGTGATATTCTCATCCCGGCTAAAGCCGCTCAGGGAAAAACTTATTTTTGACGTCACATCCGGAGGGAAGACCTGTGGGATCTTCGACGGTCAGGGTTAGTGACTCTGATGGAAGAAAAATTGAACGTTAAACAATATGTGGAAAACTACATGTACAACTGACGTTTAAACCATAAATAGAGATTATTATGTCTTCCTCGTTTTTCTTTCTTTCCTTCTTTCTTTCGATGACTTTTTTTGTCACTCCCTGAATTGCACAAGGTTGTACAACCACAAGGTTGTAGGCATAATAATAAATTTAAAGTAACTGATCATCTCCTCTCAAAGTCGATGCATTACCTCAGTTACTGTTGTTATGTTGATGGGGAATAAGAAGCGAAACTGGAATGTATGTCTCCGAAAGTCGTAAAGAGGATCCGTTTCAGGCAGAATCTCGTCCCAAGCGAAGATAATCAAAACTAGTTCGAATATCATCCCTTGTTTTGAAAACCTGTTCTCTTCCTTTGTTTCTTCATTTGCATTACTTCCCCCTTAGTGATCTTTCATCCGCTTAGTCTCTGTGTACGGCGTTTTGCTGTAACTGAGGAAAGACTTGAAAATAATTGCACCTGTAGTGGCCTGTACACCAAACAACTGTCCCGTTGTCGAGAGATATCAGCCATTTGTAAATTTCACCTGCGATAAAATGCGTAGATCGTTCACAACATCGTCAAATAATTTCTTTTCAGTTAAATATTTTCTTTTCAGTTAAACATGAAAACAACGAAACTAGACCGCTAGACCACCACCACCACCACCACCACCACCACCACCACTATTCTATAATTATAAAATTCATTCCTTAACTTTGAAATGAATTCTATAGCTATACAATGACTTCTATAGTTGAGGCCTACTGCTTAGATCGATCAGCAGTCATTCTTATCATGCAACGCAAACGTACTGTCCTAGCATGCAGTAATGGCTAGTCAAGAAAGAATAGGGCACGAACCAAAGAATGTAAGTACATGTAGTAGGCAACTGTAATAGCACTGTGAGGTAAGCGTTACAGATTTGAAACAGATTTGTTTCTGGTTGACATTTCCATAATCAAATTGAAGTCTAGGGTACTATAAAGTGCTCAGGCAGTGTATATACCGGTTTGCTTGTGGAGATAAAATCTCTTTTGCCAGAGCAATTTTAAAAGATATGAAAGAAATCTAACGCAGATTCAGGCAGTCACTGGACGGCATATTAGAGAAAGTTAAAGCAAGAGGCAGGTCGATCTGGCATGCTACGGTAACAGCAAGAAATACCAAAACAGGTGCAAGAAAAACTGGCATGCGGTGTTCCGTCCTGTCTAAATCGGAACATTAATGCCACTTCAGAATGGAAATTTTTGGAACAGCCGCATCAGACGCACACGGGCAACCTCTGGAACGGAACAGGGATTTAATTGGTGAATCCCCCAGTGGGCGCAGAAATCCCTGACGGACGGTCGGACACATCAGAATAATACAGAGACAATATAGATACAATATAGGTACATTATAGATATAATACAGATGCAATATAGATACAATATATATACAAGACGTACAAGACAACACCAGCGCCAACAAGCTGCAGTCACGCCTGCAAACAAGTAGCAGTATATAAGTACAGGTTATATCTGTAAAACACTGTCAGTATATAAGTACAAGTTATATCTGTAAAACACTGTCAGTATATAAGTACAAGTTATATCTGTAAAACACTGTCAGTATATAAGTACAAGTTATATCTGTAGAACACGAAGTCTGATTCCAAACTTCGCCTCGATCATTTGTTGCCCAGAAAGAGAAGCAAGGGTGGGTAGGACCCTGCTCCTCTGCTGACCTTGGGTGGGTGGGCGTGGATCCGGGTTTTCGCAGCATTTGGTCCATTGGACGATGAGTTCAGCACATGACGTCACAGGTAACGTTTGGAGAACGCTCGTCCCTGACGTTAACAGCTGGCCGCCAGTTAGGTCCGACAAATCAATAGCTGTTGGTCGAACAAAACCACTGGTTGTCGCTCGGCTGAAAACAATGGAAACGACTATACGAAGTCGTTTAGATTAGAATCGATTAAACAATTAAAGTCGTTTAGACATCACAAATTATACACAATTAAAAGTGAAGACTCCACGGCTGATGAAGACGATTTTTCTGTTTTCGAAATGTAAAGGTCATTCATCACACAAGTCCCAGGTCCGAGACACAGAGTTCTTCTTACCGTGAACACTGTTAAAGTTACCAGACAAAAGTAGGTACGATACCTTGATTATCGCCTGGTCGAGGGAGTGTTGTTGGAAACACGTCCTTCGGCTAGCAGTTGCTGCCAAGTATTTGCGTTTGACTCTGCAAGGAATACAAATTCTAAATGCTTGTATTGAATAAAGGAACGTTTGACTGTTGGATGCACTTGAAAGAATGTAGTTAAACGTATTGCGATCAGTAAAGGTTTTGATCTACTCAGGTTATTGCAGTTCACTGTAGCGAGAGGTAACTATATTGCTAATCTCTTGTCAGTGAAACCCTCGATATATCGACAAACTTTTGTTTGTGTGAGAGCGACATAGTGTATTGCGTATTGTACATTATCTGTTTCCGCAATAAAGTAAAGGAATTTGTTGTATCATGTTTGTGAATGAAAACGTAATGGGCTCTTAGCATCTTAATTCTTAGCAATACTCAATCGCAGTTTGTTATATTTACAATCTATTTCCCCACCCCCACCCCCACCCCCCAACAAAAATGGATGTCATTGTCAGTTTCAGTATGTCTTAGTTAATATAGAACTAATATAGCAGTACGGAAAGCATTATTGATTCTAAAGAAACAGGAAGATCGGGTTTTCTATAAAATACAGTAATGGAGGTGACGTTGTCTCTAAATCACTGACAATCCACTTTATCATCATGTTTAGTCTGGAGACACAAGGGCCACTCACAGTCTTAGAACAGCGGACCCTGACGACGTGTGTAGACCTGACTCCAGGCAGTGAGCAGTGTTCATCGGAAGACAGGCTACTTCAACGTTCAGGCATCGGATGCTGTTTCTGACAGACATTGTCTTCTTGAGGTCAGAGTAACGTTGACTGTCAGCCATGGCTCAAAGCCCGTCTGCTTTACAACAGGTGAGACAAAGACACTGTCACTGTGGGCCAGCGTGAAACCTACACCTGCTATCGTAACAGGTGATTGTTGTCATCACATCACACTTGCCGAAGGTCTGCAATGCGTCATAAGCAGATTGTTGTGTTAACGTTGTAACCTTAAGTATCAACGTCTGGTTAAACACTCAGTTACAAGAACACTGTTTATTAATGTTTGAAGTGCCAGTAGAACAGAAACAAAACTGACAGCAAAATGGACAAAACTTATAGTAAATACAGGTCGGTAATCCTAATACTATAATCCAATAGCAAAGGCACGCTGATGCTTTAGTCAAGTCATATAAAAGGAAAAAAATAAGATCGATTAGGAGATGTAATTGAGTGAGTATAAATTTTGTAGAACAGATCGCATAATGTCAGTAACACCTGAAGTAAAATTAATCCTTAGTCACAGCATTTGCGATCAGTAGTAACATTAACACTCGTGAGAAACAGAAGTGAGATCAGCAGTAATTATCCAGAGCAATAGAGTCAAACAGTACGAACGGAAGTAGTAATAATCCGTCCAACACGTAGAGTGTGGTATACTGTGGAATCTTCTGTGTAGAAATATAACACTATCAGTATTTGACAAACACGTAGAGTGTTGTATAATCTATAATCCTCTATGTAGAAATATAACACTATCAGTATTTGACAAACAAGTAGAGTGTGGTATACTCTGGAATCTTCTGTGTAGAAATATAACACTATCGGTGTTTGACAAACACGTAGACTGTGGTATACTCTGGAACTCTCTGTGTAGAAATATAACACTATCAGCAGTTGACAAACACGTAGAGTGTGGTATACTCTTGAATCTTCTGTGTAGAAATATAACACTATCGGTATTTGACAAACACGTAGAGTGTGATATAATCTGTAATCCTCTGTGTAGAAATATAACACTATCCATATTTGACAAACAAGTAGCAGTGTTTTGTTACTATAACCGTCACACCGCCACCCGCACCTCCACACTGTAACCATCAAACTGCTTTTTCGGTTTATTTCTCGGACGTATATGTTCACTTACATATCGGGCAATGATGTTACAGATATTGCCAGTTATTATGTCTATGTTGGAAATCTTAGGGTTTGAGAACTGATTTGAATTGAAGCCTGATGTTTTATTTCCGTGTCTATGTATTCATGTCTACTCTGTAGACCGCAGCGGCGGGCAGGACAAGAAGACGTCGTACAAAACAAGACAATAGACAAGATTACCTTCTCTCTGTCACAGACGTACAGGCTGTTGTACTCACAGGTATGGGTGATCTGCCTGATTTCCTCCCTGTCTTTCTGTCTGTCCGTCTGTCTATTTATTTGTCTGTCTACATATTTATCTGTCCCACAATTATTCATCTTTTGTATATATATACATCTTTCTGCATATATTGATATAAATATGTATTTGCATAGGTGAGTGCGCCATTGTGAGTTGCCCAAGTAAGTGTTACATAGCAGAAATTAAGAGTTGGTTAAACTTTGTATCTACAGAAAGTAAGTGTCAAGAAATCCAACAGAAAACAGGAGCCGATGTAGAGTTTGACCCTAACCCCTCGGACGTACAAAACACGAAGATTGTCATCATCCGGGGATCTTGTTCTCAGATCGAGGCGGCAGTCAGGTTCATCAGTCAGGAGACAGGTATTCAGGTAATAAAATACTTAAGCAATAAAATAGAATAAATAAACATTCAAAGCGGTTACCAGGCAATTTCAAACGTATCGTTATCACAAGCACCTGAAGGACTTTTAAAGTCATAACATATTTAAAGAACTGAACGGCATCAGATTCTAGAATCTACTGAATTTCTTTGCCTTTCGTCGTCGTCATTGTAATTATAAATAGTTCCATGTATTTCATCGTCACTTGTAGTCATGATTTACTTTGTAATATCTAAACATTATCTAATGTTATGTGCCTATGATCACAGGAGACCATCTCAGAACAAGCCCAGACATTCTGGAAACAGTGGGCTGAGGCCGCGTTTCCTGATCTCGACTCTCGTGCCTACTTCCTGCCTCCTGTCTACTTCAACCGCGTGCCGATGACAAGAGAGTCGACTTCTGGTCTGGAAGTCCTGGTCCTTAATAAAGCAACCGGTGAGGCTAAACAGTCAACACCTGAAAAAGCTGTTCCGTCAACACATGGACAAAGTGGTCAGTCCACACCTGGACAACCTGGTCAGTCAACACCTGGACAACTTGGTCAGTCAACACCTGGACAAGGCGCTCGGTTAAAAAAACCGGTGGTGATTCAAAAGAGTGACGTCAGAGACGATTCAGCCATGCAACGGTTTCTCTTCTGTCTGCAGAAAATGTCTGAAGAGAACAAAGAGGTTTTTGTTGGACTGAGCCAGCTTGTGTTCGGACAGTACCTGGGGGAACCTTGTTACGCGGCTGCGGCTGCGGCTGCTCAGCTACCTGTAGCCAAGAGTTTACCTCCTGCTTTGTCTAAACACAAGCAGGGAGACTTTGATGTGCTGCTCATTCACAGACAGTACGGCATTGTCGTCTGCGAGGTGAAAGCTATCGGTGATAACTTTGGTGAACTTAATATGTCACAGCAAGATATTGTCAAGAACATCAGCGACAAACTGACAAAAGCCGTAAAACAACTGGACAAGGCAGAAGCCATGTTGTCACATCTGGTGTCTGACGTCACTCCCGGTCTGCGCATCACTAAGACGATCGTGGTCCCTAACCTCACAGCTCGTCAGGTACAAAAGGTCATCTTTGGTGACCTTAAGCTCTTGCAGGTAAACATTGCGGCTGATTGCTATTTATTTAGATGTTTTAGCACGTAGTTATGCATCTTATCAGTGTAAACAAAAATAACAATTGTTTGTTGTTGAACCTCAAGTCAGGAACTAAGTGACATTTGAATACTGAAAGACAACTCTATCTTTACGGTATGTTGTATTTTCTTTCAACCACTGGTACCTCTAAGAATCTTCCGAAAATGAAACTCGAATAATGATTATAGTGCACAGTTTGTGTATCTCCCAGTTAGAACTACAAAGTCAGACTATAATGTAAATCGTAAAATAACATGGCATTACTTAAATATAAGCGTCATGAAGCGAGTCTGTAGCTTTCTGGTGTGAATATTTGTTCTGTCGGTGGAAAGATACACTCTAAACCGAAATCCTCAGTATGTGTTGAACAGTATGAAATTGTGAGATGCTATAAGCACATATCTGTTGCCTAAACTATACACTTTGCACATTTAGCCTACAAATGCTTCAGGGGCGATGGCACGTGTATCACAAAACTTATTTATCTACTAAAAAGAAACATTTACTGCATACACGCGTGATCATATCCATTGGCGAGGGAACCTTGATGATCCCACATTCACCTGGATAAGATTATTATTATTATTTTCCCAGGGTAATACAGATATTTGTAGAATACAAAGTTAGCAAAATATAAAAGTGAGGTAAAGGTTGTGACTTAGCTGAAGTCCCTGACAATTGGCCCACTCTATCGTGGTTATACACACATAATACACACGCTAGTGGGGATCCGTTGTTACTGACTGTGCGGCCCACGCGGAGGATCCTTCGTGCACAGAATCCTTCTGGCACTTCTTTCACTCAATTTTGACAAGGGCTTTCTCTTGTTGACAAAGCTACGATTCTCGACCGTATCAGAATTTCTTTCCAGCTGACACCGCAGCTCCGGTAAAAAGGCGACTTAGCTTCAACTCCCCAACTTTTTCAATCTGAAGTGTAACGCCACTGTTCAACTAGAGGACGGACTTTTCTAGCTGGTAGTTGTCAGGACCGTCTAGTACGGTACAGATTTAAAAAGAAAGACAGGAAGTGGGGAGTCCAGCCGCAGGTCAGCCACAGCTGAACCTGTGAAAAAAGTGACGAGTGTTTTCCGGTGGTTCGTTTCGATGTTAAGAATAAAATATACTGCGTAGTTTCAAAAGTGCTGAATCATTGTAGACAAACGTTCGAGAATGTTCTCTAACAACAAAATATTATGGAATTTAGACATCAAGTGACCCGATAGTATATTAGGACCTGCAGCACCTCGATGTTTGCTTCTTTGTTTTACACCATGTAGGAAACATCAAAAACGTTGACGTTAGCGAGCCCGTGTTCAGCTATCAAAGGTGACTGAACCTTGTACCAATAAACTCGAGGTATAGTGATCGGTTTCAAGTCCCAGAACTGGAACCAGAGTTAACAGAATTGCAGTTCTGTTGTTTAATGTACTTTTCCGAATGGATTTACATTTCCAGTAACTGTTGCAAAGTCGAATGAATTGGCAGTTTCTTGTAAAAGTCTGAATTCGGGTCCGCTAGAGCGTCGGGACTTAAGGACAGTAGTGCTAAGGAGAGCACATTTAGACCACGTAGGAATCCGTGGATTTGCCGAATTTGTCCCTGATTCCAGCCACGACGACCAATGAGTCGTATCATCGACCGTCTTCAGTATCATCGCCCTTCTTCATAAGATGAGGTGTTGACAGTACTTCAGCTCTCTAAACATATGTGATATTCTAACTACTATAAATGCTCTCTCCCTCACTGTCCATTGCCATGCTAACTCAACTTACTTAGGTAACTTGAAAAAGTGATTGACCGACCATCCATCTCCACGTGGTGCCATCCTTCCCTGGGGAAAACCTGACAGCGCAAAGATTACAGATAATAGTTTTAATTAACAAGGGGGTGGTCTTGGACAATGGCCCCTAGCTGATACTAGCATCAGTTCACTTTATGGGTGCTAAATAGGCTGAAGGTGGCAAAGACAAATCATTATCCCATCCCTTACCCACCAAAACAAACATCCCTTACAATATACAGTCATCCATCAGAAGCTCTCTTGTCACATTCAGCCAAAAGTGAGTGAGGTGTAGGAACGCTTTACATGTGAGTGTGGATCTATAGACTGCTTGCTAGTCAGAAAATATGTCAAAATATACTCAAAACTCAAAGAACGCAGGTTGACACAAGGTCAAGTAGTCAAATGTATGGATTCGGGAACAATGATAGCAAGAAAAATTAGATTGACATGAGCTTGCATTGTCTGTTGAGTGTAGCCTTTGATAATGACGCGCTAAAGTCGGACAGTGATTTTCGCTCGTGCAGCGTAAGCAAAAGCATCAATTCTAGAACTCCAAAGAAAGTCGGTTTTGCATCAGCCACGCAGACGGCCGCACCAGAGTATGGAGGAGGCGGCACGACAGATACGACAACAACAACCACAACAACAACAACAACACGACAGTTCGGGAGGCACCAGCATCATGATTTGGGATGGTGTTGGTTTCAACGGACTCGTGGGTACCGTCGTCTTTCAGAACATCGGCCCTGCACAAGGAAACGGTGTGACAGTACATGGCTATGTGGACCAGGTGCTGAGGCCTGACGTCGTGTTGTCATGGAATCATCCCTTCATCATTGTACTTTCCTGACAAGAAACATGTCTACATGATGCGTCACTCAAGCACCGTCAAGACAGATACACTCTTTCAACATTTCATTCGCTAACATTCCAACAACAGTTATAGACTCAATCTTTCACTACACACTGTAGTTTAATGAATTATTTTTTTACTTTCAATCCAAAAAAAACAAACAAACATTTTGTTAGTGGATTATAATATTTAGGATTCGCCTTCTTTGTATAGTCAACGGAAATGTCTGCGTACGTGAAAGTAAATCTTACTTTCCCGCCAATTTTTGTATGCACTAAGCCGACCCTAACATATTTTCCGGCGCTATGGATCTTGCTTATGATTTTTTTTTTTATCCCAACGACAACTGCAAAGCGACATGTACACTGCACAACATCGGATGATTTCGGTTATGATTTCTGAAATCCAACCCATCTGTTAAATTCTTTCTCAACCTTTTTGGTGGAAAAGGCTTTTTACCCAATCCTACATTGTAGATTTGTCACGTGATCTAGAGGCACCCTAAGACTAAAATAGATTCTAGTCAGACCCCCCCACGAAGCTGAGAAGGACGGACGCATTCCAGGTTCTCTGTGCTAGTTCAACCGGTTAGGTACACAAATTTCCACAAAAGGGAAAGTTTAAGGGACAGAAAATCTTCTATCCCAGTTTTGAGCGTGTAAGATGGAAATACACTCAGTTTACTGGAGAACCGGTGAATTTGGTATTACTATTGTATTAGACCTCAAGATGGCGCAGTCTTGAATTGAGCTCGGAAACCAGTGGAAAATTCAAAAACTTTTCCAGCTGCAACCAACACTGTATTTCATCTCCGGCTTGGATTTCTGTGCTTATTGTGTCTTCCGGAGTTGGAATAATTCTGACAGTGGGCTACTTTGATGTTGACTGTGCTCCCAGTCTTCTCATCGAGAAATCTCGCGCGTCTGGCCAGATCATCCCGACATTCACATCCAGCTTCTTTTAATTTCTCTGGACCAGGGAAAGGTTAAGGTATTCATCGTATTGTACGTTGGTCTTAACACTATCGGTGTCGACGGAAGAACCCGAAAGAACTGTTTTGGTTGCATCTGTCACGGACCCGTGACTATATCAAGTACGCTGAAACACGATCTCATGAATGAATGACTCGCCCGTATTTCACAATCTAAAAGTGAGAGAAAGACCCAGATCTATTGCGTACGATGGAATATCGCCTGACTACAGTGTGATCCATCTCATACTTGTGAAATATTGCCGATGAGTAATTCCTAATAGAATCCTGCAGGCAGATCGCACTTTAATCTAACGCTGGAATATGAAGATTTAACTATCAGGAATTTATCTTTAAAATTATTAACACTAAGCTGTCGCAGGGCTCCTAGCTCGTGTTAAACGTTTGGCTTCGATTCTTGATCTAAAAAGTTAGAAAAACAAAGAAAATAGCTTTGCCCGAAGGACCTTTTATGAACGGAACTATAGTTAAGTGAAAACGGAAAAAAATTAGAAGTTGTATTACTGAATCATTCCTACAATTTTAATTGATAGAGGCGCTTTTCATAGGCATATTTTGTCTTCCTTGAATGTAAGGACAAAAACGAGGAGAGAGAGAGAGATAGTGTGTGTGTGTGTGTGTGACTATAGAAACAGACATCAACATAGCGATTTATCGGTTGGGATAGCACTACCCTTCGCAACAGAGTTCTCTAGTAGGCCTTCCAAAGGAGTGTCCCAGGACGTAGAGCATGCCAATTGTTTTTAACAACAAGGATCGGGATGGGGAAGTAACTGAATTCTGAGCAACACCTGATGCACGACACGTGCCATGCATCCAGCAGCACCACAACCTCACCCTTCAACATGACAACGCCCGCCCACACACGGCAAGGCTGACCACGGCCTTCCTGCAGCAGAACAACGTTCAGCTGATGCCCTGGCCCTCTATGAGCCCAGACCTGAACCCAATCGATCATCTATGTGACCACCTGCAGAGAAGTGAACGCTGTCCAGCCGAGACCGACAACAGCTCGGCAGGTGGAGCAGTCCCTCAGGCAGATCTCCACAAACATGCCTATGGTAGTGGTGAACCGTCTGGTGCGCTCCATGCCCGCCAGGTGCCAGGCCGTTCTCGGCGCCTATGAGGGAAACACCCGCTACTGACTATGGACTCTGTATTCGGACGTTTGGGACATTCTGAACACACATTGTGCAGGGACTCACTATACCGAATTTTTCGAGAAGGGATCGATTCAAACCATTTCAACGCTTTTTATTTATATAAGTATTCAGTATATGTTAAGCGCACGCGCGTGCGTGCGTGCATGCGTGCGTGCGTGCATGCGTGCGTGTATGCATTACTTGTGCCCTTGTTACTTTATTAATCTTTAACATTTTCATTACATGGTATAAATGTATCTTGAAAATTGGACTACTTGGATGAATAAGGATTTTTCAGTTCAGTTCAGTTTTCGAATTATGAGGAATCTTCTAGCATAATATGTGAAATAATGTTTTTGTTTATGAATGTTTATCTTTTCTTGGCTTCTTTTGTTTATCATAACATTCCTTTCTTATTATAATAACTTTATCTTTGAAAAAAAGTGCAGTTCATGTTCGATGTCCGAGTGGAAGGGTGAATGGCGTATGAGGCAGTGCTGTTGCGTGAATCAGAAGTGTAAAATAGTTTTTTTTAATTCCCTAAACTCGGTTGTGACGGGAATCTTCTATCATAATATATGTGACGTAATGTTTTTCAAACAGGATCTCTGTCGGTGTTTGGGGACAACAGATCCCGCTGACATCACCGGTCTGTGTGTGTGCTCTGATCAGTTGTCTGACCCCAAGACCCCATGGGACGTCAGTAGTGACGTGGTGAGGCAACTCGGGAACTGGTGGCAGCGACGTGTTGCTGTGTCTGGGCCTGACAGTCACATGACCTGTGACATTTACAAGACGCTGGTAGCTAGGTCAGTTCTACAGACAATCGATGTACATATACCTACAGCACGGTCTATAATTTAACATCATTTCTACTGAATGAATTAGAATAAGAATTATTATTTCGGGAATAGCTTGTTAATAAATTGTAATATCTTAGTTTATTTTTTAAGTTTAACAATATTGGCTCACTGACAAAAGAAGGGATCTCCGACGACTAATGAACATTTGTCAATAATCGGCTGCTGCTCTAAATTAGTTTCCCCAGTAACACACCATGGTTGTGCCAACTTTGGCAGCCAGCACACACATCCTCACGAATGAAAAAAAATCCTATTCCAGGACAGATCCAGTGATTATTCACAGCACACATAACCTAAAAAATGGGGAAAATCCTATTCCAAACCTAGATGCAATAATTAACATCACACATAACCTAAGGAATGAAAAAATCCTATTCCAAACCAGGCACAATGATTATTCACAGCACACATAACCTAAAAAACGGGTAAAATCCTATTCCAAACCAGATGGAATTATTATTCACAGCACACATAGACTAAAGAATGGAAAAAAATCCTATTCCAAACCAGAATCAATGAATATTAACAGCACACCTAGCCAAAAGAATGAAAACAAATCATATTCCAAATAATAATATAATCATAATAGTCTCAATGCTCATTAATACCACACCTGTATTCCAGCCTAGAAGTAGAACCAAACTTACCTGTCCATTTGGCTCCCTTGCATCTACCTTAGTTGCCAAATCAGCTTTTCCTGCCTTCTTCCAACCTGTCTGGCAATGTGCTCAGCCAGTCATTGAGATATGTGTTGAATGCATTTCTGTCAATTTGGTGCCTGTCAACTATTGCATCTGGCAAGAGACAAAAGTAAAAAAAATTATAAGCAAACAACATTCACCCATATTAAAAGACACAATAATCATTTATTTTAAAGCTAATAATAATAATAGTACTAAAAATGACTAAAAGGACAACTTCTACTGTTAATTTTAATCAACTAATTATGATCTTAAACCCTTCTTAACAACCCCTTTCCAACAAGGGAAAACATGTGCAATGCAAATGTTCCATGAAATTCCTATATTTCCAATATTTTTTTAAAAATTCTGCTGGAATGATAAAGATCATGAAATTCATTGACCTCTGATTAAACTCAGAAGACGAGTCATGCTAAAATTGCCCTATGCTCCTGTCACGTTACGGAAGGTTTTTCTACAGCGCTATGGTTCAACTATGTGTTGTTTCCATTTTTTGTCTTTCACATAACTGCGGAATCTTTCATTCAAGAGAAAGTGACGCAATAATCATACGTAGGTTTAGGAACAAAAGACGTCAGGTCGATTGTCAAAGAGACATAATACTTAGACCCTTCCCACCAATGAGAAGATAGGTTATGTGTTGCGAGGGGAGACGGAAGAAATTTTGGGGGTTTCCCAAGGATTACTGTGGATTCGAGCAGAGGTTATGAACGGGCGAGGACGTGCTTCGTGTTGAAGGAGCGCTAACGGCCACTGTTAACGGACTTTGTTTAGTTACTGGGAGAAAACAGTCGAGAGTTTACTGTTTCCGCTTAGTCCTTGCTGTTGGAGGAATTTTAGCTTCACCAGGCAAGATTTGTTGTCACTTTCTCGAGGTTTGTGAAAGTGGCAGGTAAACACTTGTTGAATCATCAGAGGGAGATTTAACGGCTAAGCGACCGGTGATAAACTTTCTTGATCTGCTACTTGTGTAGACGACTTAGGAGTAGGTCGTGAGTAGGCAGTGAAGGAACTACTGTCCACTATAGAGTGGAAATCACTTTCTCATAGATCTGAAATCTATGAGAAGTGTGTGGTTAACTGTAACGGCTGAACAAGGACGTCCAAGGACAAACCGACAGACTGAG
>SMGT01006173.1:0-24007 GCA_004794575.1 Lanistes nyassanus
GGGGGGGGGGGGGGGGGGGAGGGTGTATGTCAGACTGGCAGTAACCAAGCAGAAGCTTTCAGTTAATTGTTTTGTTTTCTTTTAAACTGAAAGGAAATGTGGAAGTCTATGTCGATTTATGAAATTGAAATTTCAGAGACACATTTATCAGTAAGAAACTGTCCATTGCAGTCCACAATCCTGTACTGTGAGGCAAAGAAGGATGACAACATTCGCAAGTTCTCTTGTCATCTGGACACCCTGATCTACAACATCCGCAGCAAGCTGATGGAACTGAAAAGCAAAGTTCAGGACCCAGACCTCCTGCACGGGGACACCATGGCAGTATCTGCTTTAGAAGCAATCCGCAGCCTCCAGGAAGAAGTGCAGAGTTTATCTGTCCGAGCTCGTAGCTATGCCAGTTACCAAGAACGCTTTGGCAGTTCTCTGTCAAGCACAAAAAAGAACTACTATGGAGAGTGAGTGTCTTTTGTCAGAGGACACAATTTGGAGAGTCAGACTTCATACACTGACTTTGTTACAGACAAAGACAACATTCTTTGTTATAGACAAAGACAGAAATTTGGGTGTCAGAATTCAAATCCCCATTGCTGTACTAACTCATCACCCCCACAACCTTCCTGTACGTAGAATCCTTCTATTTCTGATTGGTACCCACTGTCCAGATCTGAACCATAGCTCTTCATTCTTTCCTCTCTCCTGGCATCTCAATGCAATAAAAACCTACGAGACCTTCTGGTTCATTCTAAACTCATTATGTGAACCCCCTCGCCTCTGCCTCCTGCACCACCCCATGCAATATTGCCTGCTGCCACACATGCCCACATCTCAACACCACCACATAACTTCACACACTTTTTGCTTCAAGCGTCACTTCACTTGCAACAACAAAAATACTGTTTACACCGTCTCATGCACCCTTTGACCCACTTTGCTTTACATTGGCGAGACTGAACTTACCGTCAACACCTGCTTTAAAGAGCACCAAGCAGACACTAGGCACCATAGGAACATGCCAGTCTCATGTCATTTCAACTCTTTCCCTGCACACATTGGACAACATGAGGGTTTGCATCATTTGACAAATGAATGGTGATTTCATAGACCCCCAAAATATGGAGTCTACTGAACTAAACTTAAAATATTAACCACCTCTCCACCCACATCATGACTTCTCTCCATCCTCCTTTCCACCTTTGATCCTCTCTCCCCTTACCCACACCCCTTCTTTTCTTTGCCTCCCCCCTCCCCCCTCCAATACGCCACTCTTGGCTGTGGGCGCTCCCACCGTTGTTTGGCAGCTTAACAAACCCCACCACTACTAAATTCCCCCTTCTCTAGTCCGGCACCCTTGATGGACCATCTTTCTTGTAGCTAAGTTACTTGCTTTATTTGTTATCTGTTTATGTCATCCTGACAAAGGGTTAAAGGCCTGAAACGTCAGTGTTAAGTCTTGTTTTGTCCATTTTTACTTGGCTAAGTTTTATTTGTTCTCACTTTCATTTACTCCGAGCAGCGATCACTTGTTTTATTTTCAACAAAGTTCACAAATTAGTGAAAAATACTTGAAAATGGAGTTAGTTGAGAATTAGGTTGCTCGTTTTTTAACAGTTTTTTTTTCATGCATTGTGCCTTGGATGTTTATAGTTTGCTGAAAGACGAAAAGTTTCAGGGCTTCTTTGCATCCATAGCACCTCGGATGTTTGTAGTTTGCTGGTAAATAAAAAAAAGTTCTCAGGGATTATTTACATGCATGGTGGTTTGGATGTTTACAGTTTGCTGGCAGATAAAAAGGCGGATGCCAGTGCACAAGACATCCAGATGGAGCTGTCAGAAATTGAGCGGGACTTAACGCTGCGTGGTCTACTGTGGCAGTCACTGGTGGAGTGGGCTCATCTGGTTGATGAGTGGACAGCCACAGCTTTTGACTCTGTCAATGTGGAGTCACTGCAGAAAAATGTTAACAAGTTTACCCAGACCGTGTACATGCTAGAAAAAGGTGAGTGTCGTGATTTGGTTGCTTGTGCAGATGGACACGAATGTCTTCAGCTGCTGAAACAAGCACCTGTCAGAAACTTAGTTTTCTGTTAAGGGATGCTTAATAATGCAGATGGAGGTTACACAGTGGTGTTTGCTCCTGAAAAAGCTGATAAGACATGCTGTATATGTTCTTGTCTTGTTAACATTTTACCAGCACACAAGATCTGTTTTGCCTCATGGGGGAGTCTGATGATGCTCAATATAAGGTTGCAAAAGAATGCACACAAACATCTATACACATTGGCAGGTACACAGTTATAATAGAAGTGAATGTGAAAGTTTATAACATGCCCACTTAAAATATTGCTCCTCCTTATTCTCTGAAGAAGAATTTCAGAATAATGGCTGGATTTGCTTGTTTTCACTTGTAGGTAGTCAGACTGGCAGACATTTAAACTTTCTGACAATCGTTACAGGTTTGCCTCACAATGAAGTAGTTCCACGACTGAAGGAAAAAGTTATGGACTTCAAGCAAGGGATGCCTGTCATCACCAGCCTGCGAAATCCGTCTCTACGCCAACGTCACTGGGATGCCATCCAGCGCATCATTAACAAAGTCATCAGCCGAGATAAGACTTTCACACTTGGGAACCTGCTGGACATGAATGTAACTGTCTGCTTTATTCATTACTGGTGCAAATTTATTAACTTTTTGACCCCGCAGGGACCCGCAGGGCTAACAACCCCAGAGGCCGCATAGATTTACAAGTTTAAAAAAAATACCGCTTAAAAACTACCACACTCACAGTAATATATTTTGCATATTTAGAAAGATCTATTCTTCGGCATCACAATGGAAACAATACTTTTAGTTAGAAATATTAAATACTACTTACTATTTGGTGCCAAATGTAGTCACTTTTTGCACACACAACAAACGAAACACGTGTATCCATTGTTACGACGGAAGTAGACCTGGACAGCTACACTAAACCTCGTTTGGCAAGCCAAAACTGTTTCCTAAACTCATTTAGACAGTGAAGGGGAAACAACCGATGATAGAGCTTTACAATGATATAAAGTTTACCTCCCTTACACCGTTAAATGCGTCGCTGCAAAGTTTTGAATTCGTCGTAAGTTTGTCGAACCCGAGGCCTCGTGGCTCAATTAGGTCGTCGCCAGTTAGCCAAGCCCATAGGAGCCAAAGAGTTAATGTGAAAGATAATATTTTAGTTTATGTTCAACATAATTTCAGTATCCATCACAACTTTGAATGAAAGAATTTACTGTAAAATATCAGAGGTAACAAGTGTCAGCTAGGTGAATTAGTGCAAAAGAACTGTGTGTATCCACACACAGATGCATTTCGAACATTTTGGTAATCTGTTTCTTGTTTTGTCATTCACTTCCGGGCCCCATATGCAAGACAACTGAATAGCTGACTTATTCCTGTCATGGCAGATATTCTGGAAGAAGTTCCTTGAATTTCCCATGCACAAAAACCAAACAGCTTATTTTCCCCTCGTTATTTGGTAATAATTAAGTTATTTGGTTGCCTGAAAAATGAATAGCTTATTCCAAGTTCACCAAAACAGCGTTTTCAAAGACAGAAAAATTCCGCTATTCGGGTCCAGTGTATAAATTTAGTACCATTTACATGATATGAGGCTAGGGGATGAATTTGGTATATTTAACAAACCAACTTTAAAACTGCAGTCCAAAATACTAAAGCATACTGTTAAAAGAATTTTAAAAGAGAAAGCTGTGCAGCTTTCACATAACAGTAAATGTCACATCTTTTATCGAGGCATGTAGAGTAGAAGTCTGCGAGCAGATGATGCCGAGACCAGGATAAAGTAAAAGGAAGAGCGCCCTCAGCAGAATGTGGGTTAAGATGTCCTCGCTTTTCAGATCTTCAAGCACAAAGAAAAGATCCAGGACATCTCAACGACAGCTAGCAATGAAGCAACACTTGAGCTTATGCTTCAAAAGGTAAGACTTGCAAGGTGTGGTGTTACATGCAGTATATAAACTGTGTCGTCCTTTCTGCAGTTTTTCATGACATTTTAACAATTGAATAGAGAAGATGGCCCAGCACTGGAAAAATAAAGGTCAGTTTGTAGGTGATAGTCCGGCTGACAGTGGCGCATGAATCTCATGAATCCTCCTTGTGTGATGACCTTTTGTAGATCACTGACCTCTGGCAGACAACAGACTTCAGGCTAGTGCCTCATGTGGGGCGGGATACGCTCATCATCTACGGTGCAGATGACATCATGGCACAGCTAGAGGAAAGTCAGGTTACTGTAGCTACCATCAGAGGATCTCGTTACGTGGGACCTATCAAGGTTTGTGTGCTAACACAAATAAAAACCAGTCCTGTGAAATGCATTAATGGATTTTATTTTTTGCCCTGCTGGGCAGTTTATCATAATGATACTTGCCTGAAGAGCAACTATGCTTGGCCCCCAAAAAAAAACTACTTTAAAACTGTCAAAAGTGTTTTAAAATATTTACTTGTCTGTTTGGGCAAGATATCAGAAATCTAACTAAAATTACTTGTCATGGGAAAACATGCTGTTGATCCCTGCTTAAATATTTGTGTATGCCTCACATACAGCATTGGCTGCTTTCTGTGATTTCATGTGTTCAGGCTCAGGTAGAAGAGTGGGAACGGAAGCTGCAAGTGTTTACTCGAACTTTAGATGAGTGGCTCAACTGTCAGAGAAACTGGCTTTACCTGGAGCAAATTTTCAGCACACCTGATATTCAGAGGTAGGTGCTTGACTAAGCTTACCTGGGTTAGGTTACGGAAAGGCAGTGTTGTTTCTGTAGAGGTGCATGTGCAGCTGTGAATGTAGGGTCATGTTAAGAGAGTTATTGCTGCTTGGATTTGTCTGGATGGCTATTAATAGCTGAGAATTCTCAGTGGGCTGCCATGACTTCTGCCCGCTTTCTTCCCCTAATCTTTGATGTTTTGGGCTGACCACCTGAACAAAACTTGATATCTGAAAGCAATTTCCTGTTGTCACTTACTACAGACAACTGCCTGCTGAGTACAAAATGTTCTCAGCTGTGGACAAGTCATGGAAAGACATCATGCGGCGAGTGGAAGACAGACCAAATGCATTGCGGTCTGCCATCGCCCCAGGGACTCTAGACACATTGCAACAGGCCAACGCCAGCTTAGAGAAAATACACAAGTGTCTTGAGGTACACGCACTTACTTTTATCTTGTCATTTAAGAAGGATGAAAGACTTATAAGTGCTTTGTATGCTTCTGTTTGTTCATATTTACAGTACCTGTGTTTGGCTGAAACGAATTTGAGTCAGACAGTGCATGATGTGTTATATATATAATATGTATGTCATGTCTGTCCTGTAGGACTACCTGGAGACAAAGCGTTTTGTTTTCCCACGATTCTACTTCCTGAGCAATGATGAGCTGTTAGAAATACTGGCCCAGTCCAAAGATCCCAATGCTGTTCAGGTTGGTATGCTAGAGGACATGACTAAATTCCTTACACTCCTGGGTATGACTTAACATGAATTTTATTTCTGTCCTCAAATTTGTTTTAAAAAATAATCATATCTTAAAAATGACTATACAGAGAGGTCAGTGCAGGCTTTTCAGGTGCTGTTTTTATCTTGCCAGCCTCACCTGGGGAAGTGCTTTGGCAACATAAAACAGCTTGAAATACAACAGCTGTCACGACAGCCTCCGACAGTCATTTCTATCATGTCTGCTGAACAAGAAATCATCGCCATGCCACGGTTAGTTATTCATAAGAGGCTTCTACTGCAATCTTTTTTGCCCTGCTGGGCAGGTTATCATAATAATACTTGTCTCACGATGAAATGTGCCTGGCCAAAAAATCCTACTTTGAAACTGTCAAAAGAGAAAATATGTGTGCATGCATTTTATATATGAATCTGCATACATACATACCCACATATGTGGCTTTTAGTTTTGTTTCATGCAGGAGGAAAGTAATTTGTGGTGGTTTATTTCCTTTCAGCAATATCCGAGCCCGAGGCCCTGTCGAACAGTGGCTTGGAACTGTTGAAGCAGGAATGTTTGAAACTGTCAAAAAGTGAGTTACTTGTGTTCTGCCTACTTAGAGAAAAATTGGAATTGGAATTTGGAATTTCAGAAATCTGTAATTTACATTTGAGTAGACTAAAATATTATTTCTGTGTTCCTTGTTGTGGCTGTTGCATTATCATAAAACTGGAAGATAACATCTTTGACAGATTGGTATGGATCCATCGAAGAGAGAGTAATTTCAGAATTTTGCAGAAGGATACACCTGGTGTTACCAAAATGACTCTTTGAATTTTTGTGTGTGTTTGGTTCTTTCTAGTAGTGGAACTAAAGTGTTATAAACAATAGATGAATAAATGTCTTTAAATCGGCTGACACATAGGTCATACACAATATTTTTTTTTAAATCCTGCCCATCATTATAGCATTTAATCATCAAAACTGTCAGATGGAGCATTCCATGTTTTCTTGGATATTATAAGACATTTTCACCTTCATAAGCAGCTTACATTCCTTAGATCTATATCTGAATTTGTGAACCTCAAGATTAGGACCATCTCATGCTGATGGGTTAGCATGAACTAGTTATATGGTGGTTATTTCTGTGCTGATTTACTCTCTTAATGGTTACTGCCACATTGTATGTCTTAAATTTTTCTGTATGATTACGGATTAATGAGTCCAAATATGCTGGGCTAATTTAACTCATCACTTTAGTTTAAATATGGAGTTACCCTTGACTTTAATGTATGTATACAGTCCTAGATCAATCACATTAAGGGGAGACAAATCACACTAGGTTTCCCTGCAGCCTTGTGCTCATTGTGTCGACATGCTGGGAATCTATGTGGGGTTTTAAGAGAATGTCGCTTTTATATGAGTAAATCAGATGGTAGGGAGATGATTGTATGCCAAATGAATGGGCTATCTTAATCAGTTATTTCCCTGTCTGACAACACTAGATCTGCATAGCAAGTGCATACATTTCTGGATATCTGTGGTTAGAACAATCATTTAATTTTTAAGAAACTGGCTTCCAGATGTGATTTCCAGACATCTTTATTTTGTTAAAAGACATCTGAAGCTGGGGCTTGCGGACTGGACAGACTCCAACCTTGTGAACTGGGTGCTGAAGCATCCTGGTCAGGTGGTCATTACCGTGGTGAGTTAATTTTCCAGTACAGGAGCAGGATAAAAAAATATGAATAGTCTTTTAACTTTTAATCAATCCCATTTTTGCTCATTTGTGAACACCAGAAGCTGTGAAATGTTTACCTGTGGCTTTACATGGATTTATCTTCTGTCAAATCACAGACTCAGATCCACTTCAACAAAGATGTGCAGGCAGCTCTGGAGAAAGAAGTCAAAGCTGGTGCTCTTGTTTCTACGAGAGACCACATGGTGTTACAGCTGAACAAACTTGCTGGACTGGTGTTGTCTCCCCTGATTGTCTTCCAGCGCCAGAGCATCGAGGCTCTTCTGACAATCACAGTGCACAATCGGGACATCGTGAACACACTTATCAAAGAACGTGTCAGCAAGCAGTCAGACTTTGAATGGAAAAAGTATGCATGCCACATAGAAATCTTGATATTTCTTTTAACAAATTCTTCAGATGGCTGAGTTCATGTCAAACAGGGGTCTGTAATTCTTGTCCTTAATATTCAGTGAATAAGGGTCCTCGGAGGTAAACAAGGATTCTTCAGTAGTATTTCCTTTTTTCCATTGGCTGTCCGTACACACATTACGGATATGAAATGAAATATTTCTGTCAGCTGTTTTGAATGGAGTGACTTGTGAAACTACATTTCCTCTCCACCTTTCAGACAGCTGCGGTACGAATGGGATGAGACAACTAACAACTGCCAGGTGCTGCAATCTAATGCATCATTTCAGTATGGATATGAGTACCTGGGCTGCTCCCCTCGTCTAGTCATCACACCTTTAACAGATAGGTGCTACCTGACGCTGACAGGTGCCATGCATCTTCATCTTGGAGGCTCACCTGCAGGTCCTGCTGGTACAGGCAAGACAGAGACTGTGAAAGATTTGGCCAAAGTGAGGAGCGCTCATTTAACGCATTTTGCCGACAGCACTAGACGAGAATAAGAGAAGGCCTTGCAGCTGTTGCAAGTTTCTGTAGTTTAACCTCACAAGTAAATGTTTCACTGCACCATGAAACCAGTCTTAAGTCGGAACGGTCAGTTTATGGCTATATGCAGAAATAGGTTGGTGGGGTCGGTCCAGTTGAATGTCACTTTTTCACACAAAACCATTCTTAAGAATGTAAATTGTCATATAGATCCAGACTTTTCCCTCAAATGTAACTATAATTAGGTGAAAAATGAGCATTTGTGTGCTAAGGACATTGGGTCAGTACTACATGCTGAAACTTTGGAGCCTGTTTTCTCAAAATGGCTGCCACCCATGTTCTGACATTCAACAGGCCATATCTCTGTTACTAATTAAGCTAAGACAATGGTTCCTATATCAAAATGAGCAGGAAATGCTATAGATTTCAAACATTTATTTAACTCAAAACACCCAATTTCGACATTAAGACTGGTTTCTTGGTGCAGTGACACAAATGTGTTTGGTGTGTGAAATGTTGTAACAGCAAAGAAATTGGGTCAAGCTAAATACGTGTACCATGAAACAAACACAGATCAACCTTTACGGCATTAAACCTTTTCCAGGATAGACATCATAAATGAAATATAAACAGTAAATAAAGTATGAAATGACTGGGAGTAACTCAGTGTCAAAGAAGAACTTTGAATCAACAGGACACCATTTTAATGGCACTGGATCTAAGGACAGTTGTAGAGTTGTCATCAGTACTGCTGTGCATCTTGTTTTAAGTTGGCATTTGGCACCATCATAATTTATGGTCATTTAACATTTTCACTAGCATATTGATCAATTTTATTTTTAAAATGTATGTTGCAGGCAGTTGGAAAACAGTGTGTTGTCTTCAACTGTTCAGAAGGGATAGACTACAAGGTCAGTAAGAGAACTTGAAACACGTCTTCTACCAACATTTGTTTTCTCTGTATCTTTTTAGTCTTTTTATTCTCTCATAGCTTTTTACACAGGCAATACAGTCTCTTTAACAAAGTCTTGATTGCATGAGAAATTTGGTTAACATAGCCAAACAGCATGTTGCTTTTGATCTTGTTTGGTTAAGATGAGAATCGGCTAATGTGCAGTTTTTTTTCTCATCCTCTAACACTCATGTTAAGTGGATGGCACTGTAATTTCAATTTCCAATTAATACAAATTTCTCCCTTATAGGAGTTGCAAAATATGTTTTCTTCACGCTCAGGCAGCATCTATCAGAGGTATTTTTTAAGGTGAACTTTGTGTCATAAGAATGGAAGTTTCACATCAAAGCTGATGCATGATTTTGGTTTAGTCTGCCTTTCTTAACCCTTTCAGTGCAACAGGCCACAATCCTGGCTTTCCTTGTCAAGCACAGTACAACTAGTAGCAGCTGTGCATCCTTTTCTTTATAGCTTTATACATACCCAGCAGTGTAAGGGTTAATGTTTAGCACTTTACTTGCAGATGCTGGGCAAATTCTTCTCAGGCCTGGCACAGTCTGGCAGCTGGTGCTGCTTTGACGAATTCAACCGCATTGACATAGAGGTGTTGTCCGTGGTGGCCCAACAGATTCTCACCATTAAGACAGCGAAAGATTCCAACTCGCTGCGTTTTATGTTTGAAGGCCGAGATATCAAACTGAATGCCACGTGCGCCTACTTTATCACCATGAACCCTACGTGAGTTGTCAGTGGATTGTACAGTTTTTTGTAAACACTCACTTTTCTTATAAGTGATGTTAATATGTTTTGATGACTTTCTAGAGCATTTTAGAGAATGCAGAAATTATTATTTCCTTTTTGATCATACATATATATATATGTGTGTGTCTTCATTTGTAAATTTTATAAAGCAAATTTTTACTGTTTATGTTGAACATAGGTATAAGCTTTGCTTAAAATGTTTTAAGTAGATTTGCAAAAAAGCTTTTCAATTCTATTAAATAAGCAGAAAAAGGTGAATTCTGAAATGTACTGTATGTTTATCCTGAAAATATTTGTATCTGTAATACCACACTGGAGAAATAGAATACATGAAAACGCTGTCTTCATATCAAACAGATATGCAGGAAGAGTGGACCTGCCTGACAATCTGAAGTCACTTTTTCGATCTGTGGCAATGATGGTTCCAGACTATGCCTTGATCGCAGAGATCATGCTTTTTTCTGAAGGCTTTGTGACAGCAAAATCCCTGTCACAGAAAATTGTGAACCTGTACCAGCTTGCCAGCAAGCAGTTGTCACAACAAGATCACTATGACTTTGGCATGCGTGCTATCAAGTCTGTGCTTGTCATGGCTGGCCATGGCAGAAGACATGCTCAACTCAGGTTAATCTTTTTTCAGTCTTTCTGGTGCTCATGTTTAAAGTATTTATTCATGTTGAATTGTTTTTTCTTTATGTTGAAATTTTTAGTTTCATTTCAGCATCAAAACTTTTCTGTTTTTTACTTTCCTGTGCTCACAGATTTCAGAGCTGTGTCATATTGTCATATAAAATGGGCAGGGGGTGGCATATAAAGAACTTTTTAAACAATTGGGTAAGAAAAAGGGATTTTGAAGCAGGACCTAAAGAATGCTTCCATTTCACTTTTGTGACTGTGATGTGATCTCAGCTGCTGTTGCTTATTTCAGGAATGGTCATGCAGCCAAACAGCTAACAGAAGAAGAAGAGTCACATGTCTTGATTCACTCTCTTCGTGATGCAAATCTCCCTAAGTTTCTGGCAGAAGATGTTCCACTGTTTCAGAGCATTTTAGCTGATCTGTTCCCTGGAGTGGTCCCCCCTGAGCAAGATAATGGGAGTTTGGAGGTTGGTGTGACCAGGATGTAATTATAAATGAGTCTTGGTTAGCAATGCCTGCAACACAGATAGTTTGTTTGCAGTCTGGTTTTGATAGTTTACTTTTGTTTTTCAATATCTGATCAAGCCAGGTTTGTTTGCTTGTGACTTATGTTTTATCCTGTACCACTACCAGACTCTCATCTTAATTCAGTCCAATGGAAACACCAGCAAGGAACTAGTGCAACCATTTGCATCAAACCTGTAGTTTGATTTTAGCTGCATCAGATCTATGCAGACAGATTTTAGTTATAGTCTCTTTCAGAAGAAGTTGTCAGGGAAATCTTTTCATGGAAATTAGCTATTTTCATTCTTTGGAAAATGAATGTGTAAATCTTGGCATTTTGAAAGAATTGTTCTAAAATAAACAATAACAAGCTGTGGTTTTACATGCAGAAGGCAATTTCCATGGCCATCCGTGACCTTAGCCTGCAGCACTGGCCATCTCAAATTGAGAAAGTAAGGCAGCTGCATAACCAGATCCTGGTCAGGCATGGAGTGATGTTGGTTGGACCAACTGGAGGGGGAAAGACGGCTGTTCGCAGTATTCTGCAGAAAGCTCTGGTCTTGCTGCCAATGCTTACTCCACAGGAGGGCACTAAATCTGAGATGGACACACGAAGACACAGTGTCTTTCTGGTGAGATGCCTTTTGGCAGTATCATCTAACACCATGTGAATTCTTTTTAAAGACAGCATCAGGTGAAATAGTATTTTAATGGTAGTAGCTTTGGCATTTTTTTTTTTTTTGGTCTGTGCAGAATCGTGGGAAGAAAGGTCATGTGGAGACTTTTGTGGTCAACCCCAAATGTGTGAAGCTGGGGGAGCTGTATGGAGAGACTGACTCTCATACATTTGAATGGTCAGACGGTCTGATTGCTGCAGCAATACGCCGATTTTCAAAAGAAGCTGCTGCTTCTCGCACGACTTCTGCTGAAGAATCCAAAGCCATTCGACCTGTTTCCTCTGAAACAGATGCTTCTTCCTCTCAGGTAACTCGTGTGCACAGAACTTTTCTATTTTTGTTTCACTGAATGCATGTCACGCTCTTCCAGGTTGTGAGGAACATGTACATAGTAAGCACAAACAAGCTTTCACTCGCGTAATTTGAACTCTGTTTAGTCAACTAGGTTACAAAGGGGGGGATGGTTACTTGCCTTGCTAGTCCAATATAACATGAAAAAGACAATGTATGGCTGTCCATGGTGAACATTAGTCTTTTGTCTTGTTATACATAATCAACCATATCTATGTGAAAATAGATTTCAGAAAATAATTGAATATTTGAAATGATGGCTTACTATCCTTTTGACATAACCTTTCACAGTGTGATGGAGAGAAAGGCCTATGGATGAATTTTAAGATAAATATGCTGTGATGAAAGCTGACTGACTTTGTTGTAAAAATGGATCTATGTGGGTAAATGTTGGTACTGAATGGAGGTCCATGTAACATCCCTTCAAGAACAGTGCATCGTCAACCCAAGCATTCTGGGATTTGCCTGCTTTCGCACTCTTTACCATCAAACCACTCTACCGTCATTATCATTATCTGTGTCTGGTACCTTTTTAATGGGAATTGTATCTTTAGCAGAAATGGTGGCTCAAACTGAACGGTAATTCAGATGGTGTCTGGTCACCAGAAAGCAGAACCAGGAACTCAGCATGATGGAGATGCGCAGTCATCAGTTGCGGAAAGTGAGACTGACAGAAAGGATCTGACAGAAGGACCAATCACAGACTGGCGATGGATCGTCTTAGATGGACCTGTAGACACGCTGTGGGTGGAAAACCTCAACACAGTTCTGGACGACTCCAAGGTACAGTGAAAGCATTAAGTATCAAAATGACCTCTTCAGTGCCATGTACAATAAGCACTTAGGCACTGCTGTTTGACTAGGACCTTATCGACCTATGTAGGGTCACAAGCTACCAATAAAAATTCTGGTGCCCGCTCATTGGCCAAATATCATCTCATGAATATTATGTTGTTCTTCTTTCCGACTGGTTGCAATAAGGACACCCAAATTAAAAAGAGGAGTTGGGGACCGCAGAATGTAGAGTATGAGACTGTTGTATAAGGACAATGCTGGGCCAGTGAAATGCCATTGTGCAGGGCTTTTAATTCTGTAGAAAAATTTAGAAAAACAATTTCTGTATGTATAGCATCTTGCTAGTACATGTAGATGTTGACGAACTATGTCATGTAGGAGTGGTAAAGGTAGGCCTTAGATTCAGAAGTTTTACCCCCCCCCCCAAAAAAAAATATATATATATACATTTTTAGGTGCTGTGCCTTGCTAGTGGGGAGCGAATTTCTTTGTCTTCTGGAATGCGGCTTTTGTTTGAAGTAGACAACCTGTCTCAAGCAAGTCCTGCTACCATTAGCCGTTGTGCTATGGTCTACATGGTGAGAGATATTTCCACTTCATGCTGTTATTTTTCATTTGTATTTTAAGCAACAACAAAAAATGTTTCAAATGTTTAAAAACTTTTGGGAACTAGCTTTTCCAGTTTTGCTTTATGAAGTCATGGTGACTCAACATTGATTGATTAACATAGACTAACACATTGACTAACACAGTTGTGGTGTTTGCTCCAGTGTGCAGGCACACAGGGCAAGACAAAACTGCAGACAAACTCAGTTAATGGATGTGTACTCACATGCATTTAAATGTTTGTGGTTACGTGGATGTTGATTGTCATCCTCAATACTCTGGGTAATTTCAGGACCCTGTGGACTTGGGTTGGAGGCCTTTTGTGAAAACATGGCTGAGCAAGCTGCCACGGGACATGCCAGAGAGCGGCAGAAACCATCTGCAGGCCTTATTTTCACATGCCATAGACAAAGGCCTGCGATTCCTTCAGCAGCATTCACGCTTCCTCTTCCTCCCAGCACCTGAAAACAGCATCATTGCATGTCTGTGCAACATCTTAAGTGCTTACATCGACTTTCTCAACAGCCATGGTGGTTTTGGGAACCCAGGTAAGGTTAACAGTAATATTCTCAAACCATGGAAAGATATAGCTGTCATGGGATCAGGTAAATTTTATGTGACCTAGTAAAAGTTGAAAAAAAACAGACATGTCTTCTCTAAGGATTTCCTATCCTGTGAATCTGAATGGTAAACCAAGCAAGAGTTAGAGTAAGAAAACAGCCCTTCTGTTGTGAAATAATGGGTCTGTGCTCCAGCAATTATCGGCTGTTGTCCTTTATCATCAGACAAAGAGGATGGCCAAAGTCACCAGCCGGTGACCCCAGAAGAAAGCCACACCACAAGCAGAAGTTCCGCACATGGTCCGTCTGGACCTTCTTCGCATGACAAGCGGCGGGGCACCAAGCGGCAGGGGCGCACGAAGGAGGATGCGGGGAGTGCAAGTGATGTGCACGCTATTAAATCTGACTCCAGGTAATGGAGATAAAATTGTTCATGGTTGGGTTCCTTATTCCACCTCGTCTGTATTTTACGAGATTAAAATTTCCTCATTTAGATTATATTTAATTATTTCAAGAAAGATTTCAGCTGGTCTTGTCTTAAGTGTACCCTGGAGAGCTTGGCAGAAATAGAGACTTCTAAGGTGTTCGCCAGGCATCTCATTTGGTCAGAAATATTGAAACTTGTGCTTATTTTCTTTTGCAGTGAAGCCAAGAGGTACTTCCTCCAAAAACATCCAGATCAGCTGGGTACTCTGCTGGGCAAACTGTTTGTTTTCTCTTTTGCTTGGAGTGTGGGTGGCATCCTCAATCGACAGGAAGATGCTGATGAAGATGAAACCAGTTACAGACATGCCACTGATGGGCAGGAAAAGATTGTTGACATCTGTCATGAGTTTGATAATTTTGTCCGTGAACTATTCGAAGTTGAGCCACCAATCGGTAAGCACTTAACATCATTAACATTGCCAGCTTTTTTTTCTTTCTCAGCATTTATATTTGCATAGCTTTAAATGAAAATAAATTATCTTTACTTCATCAGAGCTTTGACCAATTCTCTTCCATAGTGCACATACAGGTGTTTGGATTTATTCATGGAATGAAGGAAACAAATTCCTTTTTAATGCAGGTTTTGATATAAAATTATTTCGTTTACTTTCTCTTCCAGTTACCATAAAAGCTACTTCCCTAAAGGTGACATGCACTTACATGACAACACAACCAACTGTGAAAATAATTTCAAAACTTTGTGTTTGCTGGGTCGGGCAAGTTGGCAGAAATGCCACTTAACTGATTGTTAAATTTATTTGCCTTAAGCAGTTACTGTTTCAAAAATTTATTTTTATAACCTGATCATCCAGCCTTTTCAATGAAAATTAAATATGTAAGTTTTTTATAAAGCGCTCTTTGGATGTGGCTGTAAGGTTATTTCCCCCTTCTCTCAACCTCTCTTAGGTGTGCGACTCCCAGCAGGCAACAGGAATATCTTCAGCTTCTTCATAGACATGGAGACGAGTAACTTTGTGCTGTGGGATGTTCTGGTACCCACCACAAAATCTCTGATTGAAAAGAGTGCCGTCATCACCATCGGTGAAACAATGGGGATCGCTTCTCAGCAGCGCAAGGGTCAAGACCATCAGGCAAAGATCGTACCAACCGTTGACATGGTCCGATTTTCCTTCCTAATAGGGCTGCTGGTGGTAAACAAACATCCGGTTCTTTTGACAGGTAGGTTTTTATGCTATGGCCATGGGTTGCTTAATTGTAGAATTGGTGCATAATGGTTATAAAGAACTTAAAGAAGAAATCATTTAACACTTTATTCAGGTGACTCTGGAGTAGGCAAGACGGCCATCATTAACAACATGCTGAGAGAGCTGGAGAAAGAGAGTGGCACTACATTCAAATCTGGCACAGTACTTGGTACAGTCTTCAGTTACTCGGAGAAAAAGTCAGCTCTGCTGGAAAACATTAGTTCCCTGACACAATTTGGACAGGAGGGCCAAGATCACATGGTGAATCTTCTGCTGGGCTCAGACAAGTCTCGCACACCCACAGGCATTATAAGTACTACGGTACAGATGAGCGCTCAGACAAGCTCGCAGAGACTTCAGTCTCAAATCAAGCTAAAGCTGATTAAAAAGAGCCGCGATGCCTTGGGTGCTCCCAAAGGCAGAAAGGTAAAGATCGTGTTTACCTACAGGCCAGTACTTAACAGCAGTCAGTTGTCATATCAGGCAGGACATTTCTTCAAACCTGGGCCAGACAATGTTATGAAGAATTTTGTTGGTACAAATTAGTTGTGAAAGGATGTTGTTAACTGTTGCTCTGTCTTAAAACACAGCCTGAAGACAGTCATTTTATTTGCTCCAACCACCAAGAGCTCATGTTATCGTAGAATGACTTTGTGGTTTCAAAGTTGGCATGATTAAGATATTTCAGTAGAACACTTTACGTGTACAACACCCTCTCCTTTTGCATTTTATCCCCAATTTTAAGGATGATAATCTGCGACTTTTCACATTGAGTTGTTTTCATAAGCAATTGGGCATGCTGATAACCTTGTTTGTGTTTTTAACACAGGTGGTTGTCTTTGTCGATGATCTGAACATGCCTACACCAGAACAGTTTGGCGCTCAGCCTCCTCTTGAACTTTTGCGTCAATTCCTTGAACTTGGTGGATTTTATGATACCCGGAAATTAGTGTGGAAGGTACAGATAATTAGGATGTATGTGTGTGCTTGTGTAAATGAATATGCATGTGTGAATGTGTCTTTGGGGATGGGGATGTGTGTGCCTGAAACAGGATTTATAGAAGTTGTGTAATCCTGGAAAGTTTTGGAGAAATGCTAGACCATTTCCAGGCATGAAAGTCATGGATAAACTGTTTTGCCTTGCACACCCTGGAAAAGTCATGGCTGGGTGACTGTTGGAAAATCTTGTTGGAGGTCTGGTAATGAAAAAGTAAAGGAACTTTTATGAAACAAACTTGCATAAACCATGATGAAAGCATGCGTGCACATGCTGACACAAGCTTGTTCATGTGTAGTTGTTATTTGGGGGATGTGATTTATGGAGAACGTGCTGCACTTTCTGTGATCCACCTGTAGCCCTCTATGTCTCGTTGTCTGCTCACATGTGTGGGGTTGTGTCTTATGTTTGTGTAACTGCATGATGTGTGCAATTGTCAGTGATGAGGGATTGTCTGTGCACATTGTAGCATCCTTGTCTGATGGCGTTGTGGTTGTTTATCCATGCAAGCAAAGTAACATGTGTGAGATGTGCCTGCATCAGCTCGTGTTCATTTGTGTCACATGTTTAGATTTGTCTGGTCTTTTTATTTCCCGTGTTTCTTTTTTAAAGTAGGATTTTAATATCAAAAGTCATGGCTAAATGAATTCTTGATACATTTCAGGACATCGTGGATGTGAATGTAGTTGCAGCCTGTGGGCCTCCAGGAGGAGGCCGTAATCCCATCAGCCCTCGCCTGCTGAAGAACTTTTGGTGAGAATTTTATGGCTCTTTAATTGGTACTTCTTTAAAAAAAATTTAAGTCATAAAAGAAGGATCTTTCATTTAATACCAGATTCATTATTAATGTAAGAAAATTAAGGCTAAAAAGGCTACATATAACAAAAAGCTGGAAATACTGCTTATCAGTTGATAGTTGGATTACACACTTGATTCAATTTGATAATTCAAAAGTTAACTTGTTGGCACGCTGTAAATTTTTGAATTTTCTCCTCTGCAGTCATAGACATGAAAAAGAGGGTTACTTTTCCTGTTATAATTGAATTCTATGTGTACATTTTTAATGGTCATTTGCTATGGTATGGCCTAAAACATCATTGTCATTTGTGCCGAATCTTCCCCACAATGTGGGTGCATACACACATGTATGTTTATATTTATTTTTAAGCTCATATTATGGCAATTCCAGATAGCATTGTGTTGATACACGGAGTACTCAGGTTTGCATGCCTACATACAATGGTATATGGCTTACAGACATTCAGACATGTATAAAGGTCAGCTTAAAATTACTGTTACAGTAAGACACATTATGTTTTTTCAACAGGCATTACACACCTGTGGGTAATATTGCTCATACTAATTGTTGATTGCATATGTTGTCACTTCAGCACTTGTTGAGTGTTCAGTTTGTTGATACTTAGTCAAATGGATTTTATGTGTTACAGTTCTGAAATGTAAGATTCTGTTATCTTTTTTTAAAAAATGTGCATTGGCATCTGTACACCTTTTTGCTCAATTCCACTATCAAAACACAGCAGCTGTGTGCTCACAATTGTCTGACTGACGTCATTCTTCGTCTTAGAGTCACAATAGCTGCCTATGCATGTGCACTTCTTTCAAGCCGTATGTGGCATCTAATTTACTGCTTTCAGATAAAGTTTGTATTCAAGCATAGATTTCTGTTCATGACTGTTAACAGCATGAATTATATAGTGATAACATAGAGAATGGCAGTTTAGACGGGTTAAGAACTTATACATTTTCATACAGCAGACACATAAGGTTTAAAGAGGACAATGTGCTGTTTCTAAAAAGATCAGAGTTTAAAAAACATTTAGGGATTAGTGTCTGACCCAAAGAAAAGTTTAAGCCTTGGTTTGGCGAAAACTTATACCCAGAAATCTGTGTTTTGGGATTTTGCGTTTCATGATGGATGAACACATAGCTTTGTAGTACAACCTGTCTGTACAATATGTAAGGATTGAACTACTGTGATTTTCTTTTTAATATTCAGGTTAATCTTAAATAACTCAAGACTTGTTCACTTGATATCAAACAGTTTTTGTATGATCTTGCCACAAAGACAACACCATCCTCAATAGACTTTTGCTGGCGAGTCAGATCATGGGGATGTGTCCATGTCACATTTGCTCATGTTCTGTTGTTTTCATTTTGCATTGTGCAGCCTGCTGGCCTTGCCCCAACCGTCCACGCGCTCCCTGCAGCACATCTACCAGGTGCAGCTCGGGCGCTTCTTTCAGGAAGGAGAGTTCATGCCAGAGGTACTGGAGTGCCTGTTCCCTCTGGTGTCTGCAGCCATCGCTGTGTACTATCGCATGTGCTCCACTATGCTGCCAACCCCCACCAAATCTCACTACATATTCAACATCAGGGATGTCTCCAAAGTAAGTGCATGTGGTCAGAAATCCTTTTTACCAGTTGTATTGTGGGTTGCAACAGGGCTGCGAACAGGCTGATAGATAAAAGTAGGCTGAGTATATTCCTCACAGTACAGGTGCTGAGAGAGAATCAAAGTTCATAATCTTTGCTAATATATCTAATGGTTTTAAGGCACAGTATACAGTATACATGGAATTTATCCAAGATGTGTCCATTTTCTCTGTCCAGATTTTGAAGGGTGAAATGGTGCAGCTTAGTATAAATAATGGATTCACTACACTACGAGACTGCTGGAATACAGTCTACAAGAAGCTGAATATTTTCCTCAGCAAATAGCAATCTGACAGTGCACACAATAAATGTAGTCATGCAAAGTCTCAGATCGAACTAATCTGGTTGACATAACATAAAACAAGTAAATTATAAGATCTTTCATATATGTTGGAGCACAATGATATACAAGGCATTTTGGAGAGCAATACATTTTGACAAATGACCGTGCCATATACAGCTTTGTGAAGCAGATTGAGTACCCTTTAAATTAAAATGTGTCTTATCATATAAATTCAGTTTGTGAGTCGGTGTGAAAAGTGACATTCTCATTACTCTCAGGTCGTCCAAGGTCTCATGCAGGCCAATGAAGCAGTCGTGGTTGGCAAGGAGAGCTGTGCTCAACTTTTTGCCCACGAAGCCACGAGAGTTTTTCATGATCGGCTGATTAGCTCTCAGGACAGAAGGACCTTCTTTGACATTCTTTCTGACAACTTGCACGATTACTTCAAAGTAAGGCATTTTATGTTTGTAGAGCTGGTTGTTTGGATGTTTAAGGGAGGGAGGGGTGGGGGATGGAGGAGGCTGGGAAGCTAGGAAGTTGTTTGGCTGGCCATAGGTTTAACTGTGTGTCGTATCCTGACGGGATGAACACGTGTGTGAGACAAGAGATCCACACAGCAATCCTTAGTGTGTTGGTGAGAAGCACACATCAAATCTATATTTAGGGCTGCCTCTTATTTTACAGATAATGATGCATAAAGTTAACATCAAAAAATTAATGCATCACAGCAGCCTTTTTTAAAAAAAAATCATGGATTTATTATTTTTTTCTTTAGCATGCAGCCCATCAAATTTACTTTTTTCCTGCATGTGCATTTGCTGTGAAGCCTTGCCTCGGTAGGTCATGCATGGTCATAATTAAAGAAAACTGTTGAAATTGTACTCTTGATGGGACATACATTTGCCAGGTTCGGTGGAGTGCGGACAAACTGATGAACGAGGCTGTTCTTTTTGGTGACTTCTTTGAGATGGACGAGACCGGTGATCAGAGAATTTACCGACCAATGACGGACCAAACCAGGCTGACGCGTGTTCTGGAAGATACGTACATGCGGTACAATTATGGTGAAAAGGTAAAGACTGGTTCGGTATGATCACATCTGAGGAGGAAAGGATTTCTGCAAAATAGCTAGTCAGCAAAACAGTTCCAACTACCAGAATCACCAGAAGTACTTTTTTTCCTTTTTTTCAGAGTTTACAAGTCAGATTGGGAGATAGTCATTTGGGAATGTAAAAGTCATTGGGTCAGTTTTGGTTATGGTATCTGTGTATATTTCAGTCTAGCCAGCTAGTGTTCTTTCGTGATGCTGTGGAGCATGTGGTGAGAGCAGCACGTGTGTTTCGACAGCCTGGTGGACACCTGTTACTCGTAAGTTATGGCGCTACATACAGCTCTGTGTGTGTTTTGGGAGGGTGGTTGGGGGGTGGGTGGGGGGCAAAGTATGAATGTACACACACCAAAATTGCTGCAGCTACAAATGTTAACATTTACTTTTGTACAGTGAGGAAAAGTCAGATACATATCAACAGTTTGCAGTGAGTGATAGTCATCAGTAAGGATGGTAGAAGCAAAGAACAGCATCTAAAACAAAAGGACTCGCCTATGATCAAAACGTTTTCATGTACTTTTGATCTCACATTTCTAGAGGAGAGCAGTTATATCACTTTTTGTCACCTTAGCTTTGAGAATGAAAGAGGATGCCCAGTTATACTCAAAGCAAAGAAACACACACCTATCTTGTGGCGATGAACATGATGAGCAGGTAAATAACCATTGTGTTTTGGGCATGTCAAGGTGGGTCTGGATGGCACAGGAAAGTCAACAGTGGTGCATCTGGCCAGCTACATAGCTCAGTGTGAAATAACAAAGCTGAAGCTCCATAAACACTATGCCACAACTGAATTCCATGAAGATCTGAAGACTCTTTTCCGACAGTGTGGTGTCAAAGGCATTAACACTGTTTTCCTTCTTGCGGATTCTGACATTGTCGAGGTAGATGTGGTTGAAAAATATGTTTTGAAGCTTTTCTTTTTAACTTGAAATTAATGAGGTTAATTGTTCTTGTTTCCGAGTTGCCTATTTTCCTGGATCTTCTGTGTTTGCTTAGAAAATTTTTTTTAAATGGGGGGGGGGCATATGACAATCCCAGAATTATCATAATGTGACCATCCCAAATGGTAATGAAGTGTTATAATCTTTCCAGGATATCCGTACAGCCTTCAGATAGCAGATGAGATCCGATCGAAGGGATAGGCTGGGGTCTGCTCTTTATATCGGTTCCGTTTGATTTGATGATAACATGTAGCTGGTTTGTGCAGGAGTTGTTTCTGGAGGACATCAACTGCATTCTGAACTCGGGCGAAGTACCAGATCTGTTTGACAACGAAGAAATTGATGGCATCACAATGGATCTGAAAGCATCTGCAACAGAGGCAGATATTCCAGACACGCGCAGTGCTGTGTACCAGTTTTTCATCCAACAGGTCCGCCAACATCTTCATGTCACTCTTACGATGAGCCCTGCTGGTGACAAGTTCCGCCAACGATGTCGAATGAACCCTGCACTCATCAACTGCTGTACCATTGATTGGTATGACGAATGGTCAGAGACCGCCATGCTGAGTGTGGCTCAAGTACTGTTTGCCAACACAGAGTTTATTGCTGACCCACAGTTTGATGTCCAGGTAAGGCTCATTTTTGTGTGTGTGTGGTTTTTGTAACAACCACAAGTTCTACATTCGAATGTGCATTAGTTAGCTTTTTCTGCATTTGTTAATTAAATTCTAGGGAAAACAAAAAATTTTCTGAACCAAGCAAAAGGACAAAAACAAAGTCAAGGTTTCTGGGCATTACCCCTTCTTCACGACAAGAAGGAAATGGACAAAATGTAAACAAAGAGAGAATTATATATAGACAGTAAATACTTATCTGGCATGGCATGTGTTCCTACCTTAAATTTTGTGTAATCTTGCACAAACCATAGAATATGCTGAATCCTTTAATATATGCAAAGGCATGCATCAGTACATGTGTGCAGTGGAAAATTTCTTCATGCACTGTAGTAAATTTTGTCTTTTTTAACAGTGCTTTGTTTTCACACTGTCAGTACTGTATTTGTTTTGTATGTGTGATACTGTTGTCATTCAGGAACTGAAAGAGCGTGCAGCTCATATCTGCGTAGCTGTGCACAAAAGCGTAGCAGAGATTGGACCGCGCTATTGGCAGGAGATGAGGCGGCGTTATTACACCACCCCCAGCAGCTACATGGAGCAGATCAGGCTGTATGCCCGCATGCTGCGCGACAACAAGCGAGAGTTCATGTCTAACAGGTTTCTGTTGTCTTTTAATTATTTGGCAGATGTTGGATTAATTTTAGTAGTATCTTCACTTTGTAGGTCAGGACCTATCCTTCTACACTCCTTTGTTGATGCACAGCAGTTTTCATTCTTTATGTCAAATATAGCAGTATGTCAGTCTTCAGTCTTCAGTCTTCAGTTCTAAGTTCTGTTGCAAGTCACCAGAGTGTCTGGCCCAGTTTAGAAGGAATTAGAGGCCGATAATTATATAAAGGCATGGCAGTGATTCAGAGAGATACTTTTACATATATTTTATTTTGCTTCAGAAATAGACTGCAGGTGGGTCTGTCGACTTTGTCAGAGGCCAATAGAATGGTGGGGGAAATGCAAGAGGAACTTGTCTCCCTTGGACCTATCATTGTTGCCAAGGCAAAGGTAAAGATCTCTGCCGTCTCACTTTGCAACCTGTAGTTTGAAAATTTTAGTCCTTTGTGTCAGAACCATTCTCCTGTAGCCGTCTCACCTGAATGTAGGACGTGACATGCACAGCTAAGGCAGAATGAGGTTAATGGCAAAGTCCATCTTTAATACATGTAGTTAATGTGTAATACGTATAGTTAATGTGTAATACGTATAGTTAATGCGTAATACGTATAGTTAATGTGTAATACGTATAGTTAATGTGTAATATGTATAGTTAATGTGTAATACGTATAGTTAATGTGTAATACGTATAGTTAATGTGTAATACGTATAGTTAATGTGTAATACGTATAGTTAATGTGTTTACTTTCCAGGACACGGAAGTTCTGCTTGGGAAGCTTGAGAAGGACCAGGAAGCGGTAGAACAAGTCCGGCAGATTGTGGAGAACGAAGAGGCGATCATGAAGCGAGAGACGGAGATTGTTCAGAACTATGTTGATGTAAGTATTGCTTGAGATGGCTACGTTGACCTTGTGTCTTCATCGCTCACAGCATCAGTATCTGCTGCATGGTACAGTGCAGTCCATTTAACATGAGTTTTCGGGGCCAAAAATTGCTTGTGTCAGGCAATTCTCTTCTTACACAGATCAGATCAAATAGGAGCATGCTAGTTGGGAATTTAGAATGGTGTCGAGTTAAATGATTACTCACTTATCAATCAGGACTCATGTCAGCAGGAATGTATGGTAGAAGCATGGATGGCAGTACAGGTTCAAAGGTAGCACGAGTTATATTGCCAGTTGATCTTGTTCCTCTTTCCATTCTTATAAAATTAAAAGCAAGCCTGTGTGTTAAGATGCTGGGTTTACCATTTACCCCCCCCCCCCCCCCCCCCCCCCC
>SMGT01006173.1:28647-49815 GCA_004794575.1 Lanistes nyassanus
TGTTTACACATTGCATAGTAATACTGGGAGGCAAAGCTCGCCAGCAGCAGTAATGATTAGCACTTCAAATCAGAATGAAAACATGGGCATCAAATATGTTAGGACAACGGGCTTGGTAGATCTGATTTTAAAGTTTGTCTTTCAATTTCTGTTTAAAATAAATTCCTTCTTCCATCAGATTTGCACATAGTATTCATTTTGAAAGATGACAACTCATCCTTATTGCAAAGTATCTCTATAGATAAGCCGATATGTTAAGATTGATTGTGGTTGCCAAAGTATCTCTATAGATATGTCCGGTATGTTAAGATTGATTGTGTTTGCCAAAGAATCTCCAAAGATATGTTTGGTATTTTGAGATTGTTTCCTTATTACCAAAGTTCTCCAAAGATGTCTACATTATGAGACTGTATCCTTGTTGCTTAAGATCTCTAAAGATATTAGATGTCTGGTATTTTGAGATTGTGTGTAACTGTGGATCTGGAGCTAAAGCATAAGTTCCTGACCTGTCAAGCAATGAACACTAGGGTTTGGCAATTTGCTATACACATAGTGTGTGTACCTTTGATAGTTGGGTGCGGCAAATGGAGGGCCAGAGACTAAAGACGATCACTGCAACTGACCCAAACCTTATGAGGACTCTGGAGACGGCTGTCAAGGTCGGAGATCCTGTGCTATTAAAGGTCAGTAATCTGCACAAAATCTGGGGAGGGGGGGTTGGCATGGAATATAGTCAACAGTATGTACAAGAAATACTGCATCATCACATTTGTTTTCACAGGATGTTGACGAAGAGCTGGACCCAGCATTGCGACCAATCATCATGCAAGAAACAATCAGACGTGGAGGACAGGTGGTCATGAAGCTAGGAGACACAGAGATTGAATATAATGCAAACTTCAGGTGTGGATGTTAGAAAACAACTCTGGCGTGTATTAATGTCAACATAGATTAGAATGTAGTAAAACTATGTGGAATCTCATATGCATAGGAGTGAGATTTTGTACAAGACTGTCTAAATATTTGCAGCATTTACTTCAGTCAAGTTTTAGACTGTCCAGATAATTGCTAAAAGGCCTAGCTTTTAAAATGCACTGGAATTTAAGCTAGAGAAAGCTGGTTCATTCACTGAATATTTGTTTGTTTCATTTGCCTATTCCGATTGGTCAATTCTGTTTGTTAATTATTGTTCATGTTTAGGTTGTACATGGCAACTTCCATGGCCAACCCTCACTTCCTGCCAGCCATATTTATCCAGACCAACATCATTAACTTTACTGTGACATTTGATGGCCTGCAGGAGCAGTTGCTGTCTGTTGTTGTGAAACAGGTAGATAGTGCTTCTTTTGATTACATGTTTTTGTCACAGTAATTTCACAGGTGAAAAATTACCTTTTTCTTTCTTTGATTTGATGGCATTCAAAGACTGATCTTTAGGTCTTAATGTAGGACTGTCTGTACCTAGAAATGACTCTCAGAAGTGGATTGTATGTACCTCCTTTTTTCTGATGTGAGGGGGTGGCTTTATGATGACATTACGATATTAGCAGGAAAGTCACAATGTTGATGATGACCATACGATGCTGGCAGGAAAGGACACATTTTAAGATGATTTTAGACATTGGCAGTATAGGCTGTTAGACTTAGAAGGGTCTTGCGATGTTAGCAGGAAAGGTTACAAGTTTTAAGATGAATTTTGAGACGTTGGCAGTATTAGGCTGCCAGTCTTAGAATAGTTTTGCAAAGTTGTCAGGAAAAGCTGCTAGTCTTAGAATGGTTTTGCAATGTTGACAAGAAAGGCTGCTAGCCTTAGAATGGTTTTGCAATGTCGACAGGAAAAGCCACATTTGGAAAACCAGCGACAAGAACTGCTGGAGAGCATTGCAAATGATAGGCAACTGCTCCGTGACCTGGAGGACAAATCTCTCAGCCTGTTGCAGAAAACAGAAGGTACGTCAGGATACAATTTGTAATAGAAATCTACCCGCTTCTACCCGTTGGAAATATGTTCAGTTCAGAAAGGTCCTTATGCATCCTACATGTCATCAGACTAGAAATATTTTCCACTCTTGCAGGATTAAACATTCCTAATGTGATTATATTTAATGTTGTGGGAGTGGGGGATAGTACTTTTTTATATGTGGTAATGGGCTATATGTGGCAATGGTTTGTAACTTTGATAAATTTGAGATTGAGTAGATAACATAATATATGAGTAAAAGTTTAGCGTTGCAACCCCTACCCCTCACCTCCAAGAAAAGGAGAACATTTTGTCTGTACAAACTATGATTTTTTTTATGGATGACAGGAGAAAACGAGGCTGAAAGAGCTGGTTTGTAGCTTTGTGTACTCAGGTTTAGGTTACATGAATGTTCATATCTTTCTGATCCTAAGAGCAGTTGTGAGGGCTACTCACCCTGTGTATTTTACATGCATCTTTATGCATGGACAGGAGATATGAATACCCATGCAACCCAGCTGAGGGTTACACAGAATGCATTTATTTTAGTACCTGTTCTAACCCAGTGTGAAGATCCATCCTTGCTGCGTTGTGTCAAGTAGCTTGTGGATGAATTGGTACCATTGCTATTGCCCATGGCTGTACACAGGCTTGGGACATTGATTGCACCAGTTCATGCATAAACTCTGTGGTTAACAACCTGCATTAAAGGCATTTCATCTGAACTATGTGTGTGTTTTTGCACGTGTGTTTTGGTATGTGTGAATCAATAAAAATTAACACACTGCATATCAAATTGTTGTTATTAAAGGTCTCTTTTTAGAGCATTAATTTTACCATATTAATGTTGGTAATACTTTGGTTCATGTGTGTTGGGACAAATAACCTGCTTTGATCAGTTCTTGAGTTATGTCTGTGTGTGTTTCATGCACTAATCTTTAAGCCATTTAAATCATAACTGTTAAATATGAGTGAATGTTACAGTAAGAATGGGTGAATGCTTCAATCTGCATCAAGATTAATGCATGTACCTGTATAAACTATTTTTGTAAAGTTTACATTTCAAGATGAGACAGTGGGAAGGCAGTCTGTATAGCAGCACATAATATTTTCGCATAAGATCTGACAGATAACAGCAAGTGCATGTTCATTATGCACAATTGTCTATAAAGCTTAATTACCTGTACAAGGCATGTGGATGACAGGAATTTCGTGCTGTTTCGCAGACACTGACATAATCCAGCTTAGAATGGTGGTTAGCCAAACGTTCACTTCCTGTCCGTGGTTGTCAAGTGGTCAAGCCTACATAGGCTGCTGGATGTTCTTCTCGGCAGTTAAAGCAAAACATGTTCACTTACCTTTGCTTTTCTCTGACTTGTTCTGCAGGTCATATTCTGGACGACCAAGATCTAGTGGACACGCTGCAGCAAAGCAAAGGGAAGAACCAGGAGATTTATAGCCGTGTCCAGCAGTCTGAGGAGACTGAGCAGAAGATCAATATGGCGAGGAAAAAGTACCTTTCTGTGAGTGTGCTCATGTTGTTTCGATGGTACAGAGAAAGAACAGGTGGCAATTCCATCAGATTCAAACCATTTCTGTGATTAGGACGATGATCTTCCTGTGTCGTTCCCTGGCTTCTTGCAGTGGTAGTGGCTGAGGCTGCATTGTTTGCTTTGTTGAAACAGGTTGCTCGACGTGGTGCGGTCCTGTATTTTGTGCTGGCTGAGCTGGCCAACATGGATGTAATGTATCAGTACTCTCTCGACTGGTTCCAGCAGATGTTTGCTTCGTGCATTGCTAGTGCAGCAAGCGGTGCCACACAGGAGGATTTATCTAATCTGTCCTCTACCTCAGCTGCTTTTTTGCCTGGTGTAGTGCATCCATCTTCGGGCCACTCAGCTCACCGTGCAGACAATTTTGAAAAAGACAATTCGTTGGACACCTACAGTCATAAAAAGGATGGTGAGATATACTTGGCTATGAAGATGAATTTTGCTAGAGACAAACCAATACCAACAAAGTCCCAGGCCATCAGTACATGGCTGGAAAACACAATAGACCTTGTCCTCTCTGCATCGACCCTGAATGATGATAATAGAACTTCATGCAGAAGCCTGTAGATAATTTCATTTTGAAGTGTGTTACAGAACCTGGCAAATCATTGGCATGAAAATGATAGCCATCTGGTAGACTAGCATGAATTACTTTATTTAAATTGTGCATGGGTGAAAGTCTGCCAGATACATTCCTGATTACCCTTTCTCATGATTGTTCCCATTTGGAATTTCCGAATTCTGGAAAGTTGTGCTTTATTGATAGCAATAATAAGTCCTGATGACCAGTACAAATTTTTAGGATCATGTGAAGTTGCCAACATACAGTCAGTCCAGAATTTTCATTCTGGAACAGCTTCACTCATGGTTTTTTCATTGTCCTTACATTGAACCGATTTTAAAGAGAAAATGTGTGATTGATATTAATCTGCCTCTTATTCATATTGTGAAGGAACACTGAGCAGTGGGCAAAAAATCCTTTTCAGATGAGGAATTGCACAGACATCTGGGTGACATGATAGAGCATCTGACATACAGCATATATCGCATCGTGTCAGTCGGGCTTTTCTCCAGCCACCAGCTGACCTTCTCCTTTCTGCTTTGCGCCAGCATCATGCGTGTCAATTCTCAGGGCACAGATAAGGTTCAGACTCCAGCAGGTGCAAGTTCACGCAGATCCAGCCATGACAAAGATAATGGAGGGGTCTATGAGAAAGAAAAGAGTTTGTCTCCATGGGTGAGGTGCTTGTACATATGAATGTCATGTGTGCATGCGTTTATGCTTTGATGAATGTACTTGTATCTGCACCTAAAAGGCTTTTTGCAATCGCAAACAATGCCACAGCAGTGGATTCTAAGATTACTTGACATCTGAACGCTTAGGTAGCGTATCATTTGGCAAGCATTATCAAACTGATGTTTGATGAGCTTTGGGTAACACCGTTTGGCAAGAAGTGTCCAATGGGAGCTCAATGAGCAAAGTCGAAGTTGTACGAACAGTTACTGGTCCAATCTCTCCAGATTTGTGTAATATTTTTGTTTATATGCAATGTTTGGATTCCGTTTCCAAGTGAAACATTTGCTTACAAGGTTTGTTGTAAATACTGTTGACAAACATTTGCAAGTGATTCATTTACAGACCATTAACCCCCTGTCCTGCATGGTGTTCATGTCAGCAGAAGGACAGTGGAAGTGATTCATTTACAGACCATTAACCCCCTGTCCTGCATGGTGTTCATGTCAGCAGAAGGACAGTGGAAGTGATGGACGAGCCTCTGGTACAGAGCTGAGCACATGTTCCAGCCCAGCACTGAGCTTTCCAGGAGAGCTTGACGAGGATTTTGCTGATGAAGGCAACGTAGCGTGCTGTATTGAGGATGTGGAGTGGAACATCTTTCTGCAAGGCAGTGTCATGGTCACCATGACTGACGCGGCTGTACTGCGCAAACATAACGGTCAGTGTCAGGTCATGGCGTGCTAAGTCCACCCTGACTGTAGATGCATGTCATGTTACTTACTAAAGCAAGTGCAGGGCTTTTCAGTATATTTGAGTCGTGGGAAATTGATTTAAAATCTTGAACAACTGCAGAAAGTGTGTACAGATGATTGCCACACAGAGCTATAAGTGAAGGGAAAAAAGGACAGACCTTGACTTTTTCAGGCCCTTTGCAATTGTGACAAACCAGTCAAATGCAGTAAATCTTACAATGTAAAATTTTTTCTCACCAAAAGTATTTGGAAGAACAAACTTCAAGCCTTCCTATTCTGAATTCAATTGACTTAATCCAGAAGTGAGCTTGCTCTTCAGAACATATTTAAAGTTTGTTGTTTTGATATCTTTTCTTACATTTTCTTTGCATGTTGGTTTTACTAAAAGAAATAATGTGTGCAAGATAGTCTGGTTCATATTTTGTACTGAGTTATCAACTAAAACTATCACCGCAAGCAGCTGGCATGGTGAACAGGTCGCATGTACAGAGGAAATACATGTCGGAGTTGAGATCTGAATCTGTGACCCACAATCCTCACTGCTGTGGTGACGAACGCTAACTGTTGCATCAGCAAACTGCCTGATCTTGCATGCAAGCAAAGTGGTTTTGTGTCTGTGAAAATTGTTAAGGCCTTCCTACACTTGCAATGTTCTCAGCAATATTTACCATACATGGAAGTTGCAATGTTTAGCAAAAATGTTGCAGGGAGGCCTCTCAACATTTTAGGGGATGCCACGCCGCGCTATTTTCCAGCAGGGGCTCAAAATGTTGCAAGCGTGTCAGCCAATCAGAAACAATCCTGCTATTTAGTGCAGTGTGGTCTAGCGCTGGCCGTGATCATGTTAGGCCTTCGATTGATAGTTATCTGGTCAGAAAAAAACGATTTTCCAGTTAATTGATCTCTTGCAACACCATCCCAGCATATACGAAAACACACCCCCTGACTATTCAAACAGAGATTTAGTACGGGAAATCTCCCCGCCAATTGCGAGACGGCTGGGTCACGAAACTGTCGTGCGACATTCGCAAGAAGCGTCTGCTTTCGGTGGAGTCGTGTGGTGATATTCTTGTAGAAGACACGTACGCGTATGCTCCCAGCTGGTTTCGGCGAGCAATGCACTGTGGAACCCACATTCGTCTTTTCCGTTTTGTTTTCTCAGACTGCTGGGCGAAAATAAATGCAGTCACAGAAGCTGCAGCGGTCAGAATAAACTGTTCGTGATCATCCATAGTGTTACTATTGTCAGCTCCTAGAGCGAACACGTGATGATCATGTGACGATCTGACGGGTAAAATATTGCAGGTGTCTTGCGCCCGTGTACGGAGAATGCTCAGAAAATGTTTTCGCTCAACGTTGAGAGCATTGCAAGTGTAAGTAGCCCTTTAGCATCTGTAGCATTCATCTTAGAAATGTGTTCTGGATGCCCTTGCAGGACTTACCCCCATCGAGCAGCTAGAAGCAGAGGCAACTTCTGGAGATCCGAACACCCACAAGCAGAAAAAACCACCAGAATGGGTTGGAGAAGCTAACTGGCGACTGTGCCAGCTTATGGAGGCCATGCTGCCCCAGTTTTCAGGACTTTGTCGTTCCCTTGTAACGTGTCATGAGCAGTGGGAGAGCTTCAGGACATCACATGACTGTTTCCTTCTCATGGGAGCCTCGTTTTGTCAAGGTGAGTCTGATGGTGACCCTAACTGTTTCTGTTGGGTGGGGTGTATATGCGTGTATTGGAAGAATAGGTAGGGAAATCATCTCTCAATTTCACTGGCAAAAAAAAAAAAATTTATCCAACATCTGTCTCCAAAAATATAAATTCATGACTACATAATTTTGGAATCTTAAAAATCTCATGATTAATTTTGATCTATGGAGCAGTCACATAACAGATGGCCTGTGCCAATATTTTGTAGTTCATGCCAAGAGTCAGCAGCTGTAACATTAGAGTGGTGGATAAGAATAATATGGATGCATCGTAAAACTCTTTCTCTGTTTTAGGGGAAATCCCTTAAAATCTGTTCTTCTGGGATTATAAGAAAAAAACTCCTGATAATTCAGTTACTGATTTTTTGTGCAACACAACTTGTAATTTATTTAGTCTCTGGCGAGTTGCAATTCTTGCTGTTAGGCTTTTTTGAGTTATCATCAACATGTGTATCACACTACACAGATCAACAGACTGACCATGTAACAGGTGAAAGAACGCTGAAGTGTCTTTGTGAGTTTGGTGAGTTGATAGTTGCTGTTAATGTTCAAATATTATAATCCATTGACTTGCAAGTTTGGAACGGGATGTGTTTTGGTCATTCTTCAGGAGAAGAGGCCACGGCAAGCGATGCTGAGCATGGGAGTGTGAAGATATTTGAGTGGCATCTGTTGTCCAGATTCCAGAAGTTGCTTCTGATTCGTGTGCTGCGTGATGATGCTCTTGTGGCCTCCATGGCTACCTTTGTGCAGGGACAGCTTGGCGAAAAGTATCTCTCCACAGGAGCATTTGATCTTAAAGAAATCTACGAGGGGTCCACTTCAAAGTCCCCTTTAATTTTCGTCTTGTCGCCAGGTATGAAGACACTTAGAAACAACCATTACAAATGGAATATTTATGAAGAATGTGGGGAGTGGGAGTGGGGTGGTGAAAGCGTTTCCTCAGCTTCTTTCTGGCTGCCTTTCAGGTTGTGACCCTACGTCCCAGTTGTCGAGGTTTGCTAAGGAGCTGCGAGGCAGTGCACTGCACTTGGACATGATCTCGCTGGGGCGTGGCCAGGGTCCCAGGGCAGAGGAGCTCATCAGCAAGGCCCAGGTGCTCAAGGGTCGTTGGATCTTCCTGCAGAACTGCCACCTTGCTGCGTCATGGATGCCTCGCCTCCAAACAATAGTGGAGAAGTAAGTGAGGATCCAGCAGTTTATGCATCACTGGCTCCAAATGAGGACAAACAATACACTTTGAATGTCATAACGGTTATTCATCTATGTGTCTGTTGGCCTGTCCATTATTGCTTCCCTTGGAAAGTCTCCCTGTCATCTTTTTGTGTTTGCCTTATAGAGAGAAAGAGGACTGGAGGATGCTGTGCATATTGTTGACCCCCCACCCCCAGAATGAAAACTAATCTGTTTGGAAGTTTTTTAAACTGATGATTGGTCTACTGAAGGTGGAAAACTGGGGACCATGAGAAGACACACAAATTGTGCAGTCATGCTTATAACTCGTGCATGTTTGGAGGGATATGTTTTATATACACTGTTGGTCTGTGGATGCATGTGTAAAGGTGAGAGAGAAAATTTAAAGCTTTTAAATGGTTCTTGCTGGGGTTTCTTCATAAAGAACCAAACATTGATATGTCTTATTATCTGCTCGATGAAGCAGCTGCATTGAATTGTTCGTCTTTTCATTCTGATGAGTTCACTTTTGTCTGCTACTTTGGAGGGGGAGGGGCACTTTAAAGGTTTTTGTTTTCTTGTTTTCCATGGGTAAAAGCTGGTGATACATTTGACATCTATTTTTAGCTTCAGTCGATCAACAGCAGGTGAAGTTGACCCGCAGTTTCGCTTGTGGCTTAGTTCCCGCCCAGACCCATTGTTTCCTGTGTCCATCCTTCAGGCAGGCATTAAGGTCAGTCTTAATGAATGTTTTACCTTAATGGCCCACCCTCTCCTCTCCACTTTACTTTGCTTAAGTTTGTTCTATTTCTGTTCTTAGTGTGAGCAAAGTACATATACTGCAATCTTACTAAAGGTGCTATAAAATGTATATTTCTTTAAGTCCCCTGTCCCCAGCTGGATCCTTCCACTCAGGTGAATGAGAAGAATGCAAAGTGCAATTGTCACTAAATACCTGTAGTCACAGGTCATCACCCGGAAGATCACAGGTGATGATGCACGTGCATCCCATATTGCCTGAGTGCATCTTCTTTTCTTTCCACTGTCAGAGAATCTTTAACTAGTTCTCAGTGCATGTGGTTCGGCAACCTGGATTCAGTGCATGCAGTTTTTTTTAAACAGGTGCATGTAGCCATAATGATGTTCAGACATGGGAGACATTTTTCAAGTTTAAGTAATCTTCCTTCTGTCATGCTAGATGATATATACGGTGCATCTTGAAGCGTTGGTTGCCATAGAATTGGCTTCTGTGTGTCTCTGCAGATGACTGTGGAATCTCCAAAAGGACTGAAGGCCAACATGCTGAAGACATTCGGCAGCTCTGGAGCTGGTATTGTGACGGAGCAGATGTATGAAGATTGGGTCAAGAAACCTAACTGGCACACACTGCTGTGTGGCCTATGCCTTTTTAATGCCGTCATCCATGAACGCAAGAAGTTTGGACGCCTTGGCTGGAATATTCCATACGAATTTAATGATTCTGATCTGGAGGTAAATTTATTAATGTTTTACCTTTTCATTAAAACCTGTTGATTGTAAAAGTGTCGTCTTGATGTTAATGTGGAACAAAACTACATAAAACAGAATAGAATTAGTAACTGTACAGATGTTCTGGTGGTTTTTTCCCTTCCTTATCACAATGGTTGCCTGTTTCAGTTGTTTGATCCAGAAAGTACATGTGCCAGAAACAGTTAAGATTTGAACCTCAAACCATTATTTTTTTGGTGATAACTGTATGTTACAGCTGTGTTAAATGCTGCGATTTTTCAAAACTGCAAATGACATGACTGTCTGTGTCCGTGTTGCACAGCCTTGTATATTATCTTTTTCTGTGGCAAGGCCCAGCAGCTCATAGCAATATAGCCACACACAGCAGCAGGTGATCTTTTGCAGGTGGTGATATTAAAACTCCAAACACCAGACAATCTTTTGAAGGTGATGATATTAAAACTCCAAACACCAGACAATCTTTTGCAGGTGGCGATACTGAAACTCCAGATGCTGGTAGAGAACCATGATGATGTCCCTTGGCAAGCCTTGTTGTATCTGACAGGAGAGGTGTGCTATGGAGGGCGTGTGACAGATGACTGGGACCGCCGATGCCTTCTGAGCCTTTTGAATAAGTTTTACTGTCCAGAGTCACTCCTGCCTGGCTACTCTTACTCATCTAGTCAGGTGAGAATCCTCCTCAAGCACTGAAGAGCTAGCATCATGCATGCACAAATTAAAACATGGCTGCAAGAATATTCAATGTCAGTGTTCCAGGGCATAGCCTCTTCTTCAAGATTATTACAAAACAGAAGGAATGTGGCAACACAGAAGTTCAACAGTTCTTTTTCACTCGGTTACTCGATCTATAAATAGAGAGAGAGAGCTGTTGTATTAGGAAACCATGATATATATAGATAGAGAGAGAGAGCTGTTGTATTAGGAAACCATGATATATATAGATAGAGAGAGAGAGCTGTTGTATTAGGAAACCATGATATATATAGATAGATAGAGAGAGCTGTTGTATTAGGAAACCATGATATATATAGATAGAGAGAGAGAGCTGTTGTATCAGTTTCTCCACTGCATGCCGAGACGTGTCTAGCAAGGCCAAAAAGGCATTATTGTGTATTATACAGAGACTGCGTCTGCTTAATAACTACTCTGTTGATGTATTTTGTAGGCTTTTTGATTCACAGATTCAGACAATTATGCAATACGGTTCAGAAATATGGGGGTTAGACAAAGCTGCTATGTATTGTGAGAAAGTGCACCTCTACGCCCGAAAGAAATTCTTGTGTGTGGACATAAGAACCCCAAACGACCTTGTGTATAAAGAGTTAAACAGGTACCCTGTTACTATAAATTCAGCCGTCAGTTGTGTACGTTTTTGGTTGAAGGTGGCCCAGATGGATTCAGACAGACTACCAAAGAAAGCTTATTTAATGCTGTATGTTTTGGATGAACGGGGTAAAACAAACTGGGTGTCAAATGTGAAAAGGTGTCTCTTTCAGTATGGCTTTGGATTTGTGTGGGCAAACCAAGGTGTAGGTGGTGTGGGTGAGTTTCTACGTGTATTTAAGGAGCGATTGATTGACTGCAGGTGGCAGAAGTGGAATGAACATGTGGATGAAAGTGACCAATTTTCTCTGTAGAGATTGTTCTGTAACCCGCTGCATTATTGTGTCCCCGCATATCTGGAGTTAGACCTTAACAGGCATATAAAATGTGTAGTGACTAAATTCCGTTTCGGTGTATCCAACCTGATGACACATACTAATAGATTCAGTAACTTTGTACCAGGTAATTTGCTGTGTCCACTGTGTAAGGAATCTGAAGATACCGAAGTGCATTTTGTACTAAGTTGCCCATTTCTTGAGCACCTAAGACTACGTTTTATCGCCCACAAATACTATAAAGCACCAAATATCTTCCGCCTGTGCTTGCTGATGTCTGCCACTAACCCCGATATTGTTAAAGCATTTTGTATTTTCTTATATAAAGCATTCAAGGCTAGAGAAATTGCATTATCGTAGTTTATGATTATTTTATTGATCATGTTTTGCATTTTGGACCACCCTTGTAGCCTATGATATTTTAAAAGTCTATATATTTTGAAAGTCTGTACAGTTCCTTCTAAGGGGGCATGGCCCTTAAGAATAAATATTCGTATTCGTATTCGTTTTCTATAAATAGGACTGCTTTTTGAGCATCTGTCCTTTTTCAAGTTTTGAATAATCCTGAAGGAAAAAGTGATTGCTTGAAATATTGACTTTTCCTAGAAGATTGCCTGGTTATTTTCTGTGTTGTTATTGTTCATTCACCATTCGGGCAACAGCAATGTTTCTAATCTGTGTTATAGAAATGTATACCCGAGTGTGCATACACATATATGGTGATAGCTAAATTAGCATGGACATCGGTTGCAGATGTATCAGCCCATTCCAGACTCGTTGCCATTCAACATGGTGGTGTCCTTTGTGGAAGAACTACCTGCAGATGATGCCCCAGACATTTTTGGCATGACAGAAATTTCTGAGAAGGCCTGCCGTGAGCTCCAAGCTCGGGAGATCATCCACGCTTTGGTAGACATCCAGCCTCGAGTCTCCCACAGCACTTCTGGGTAAGCTCGCAGTTCTCCAGGAACTGCCTGCACAGCAAATTCTGCGTTTACAACTAGATGGACAACATATTTCTGCATGATAGAATTTGATGTAAAACAAAAATAAACAGACTGGGTGTAGTCAGCAAGATAAGCCTGAAGTCATTTCATAACCATGAGACTGAGCATCATATGAAGTCTCTCGAAGTAGAAAAGGGTGTTCTTCTCCAAAAGTTATCAAAAGCTACACATACATGTCAAGTGTTATGCTGCTTTTTATGTGATTTTTACACTTTTTCACATTGAATTTAATGCCATGGCATGGTACTGGTTTGCTAAGCATATGTGTCAAAGTGCTGAGCTTTTTCCCCATGAATTATGGTATACCACCAAATTGCCGCAGGAAATTTATCAAAACCTAGAATTTATTAACAGCTGTGCATTTTACAAGGGTTGCCTTTGCTTGTTCATCTGTGCTGCAGCTCTCAGAAGACAGATGATGACATTGTACTGGACCTGGCTGCAGACATCTTAGAGCAGGTGCCACAGATGGTGGAGTCTGTGCAGGTGGAGGCTTCAGCCAGCGGAACTTCTCAGCAAAAACAGATGCATCTCACTGTGAAAGGACTAGTCAACCATGACATCAACACCAAGGGGCTTGATAAGGACAAAATTAATGGTGAGTGACATTTAGAGAAATAATGAAGGAACATCTAAGACAATCTTATCTAATGTCTTGGTATCCATGGTCTGCAGGCTGGTTTTGTTGTTTGTGCATCGTTTCTTAAAATCTCTTGAGCAGAACCAATCACTTTTGTCCTAATTTCCCTCATATTTTTATGACCAGACCAAATCTTCCATGAAAAGGGATTTGGTGGTTTGCAAGATATATTCAGGGATAAGATATAGAAACAAGAAAGTCCATGTTGCTGTGAAGGGAGTAATCAGTGTTCATAGTAGCTGGTTAGAATAAGTTATTAACTCTTTGCACTCACGTCGAAACGTCAGTTGCTATGGTCCGAATATCCTTCATGGCGCATCAAAACATAGATCATGACAGTTTTTTAAAAATCCTGCAGAGGCACCTAACAGTGTAAGGGAACTAATCCTGGTATTATTGGAAAGCTTTATCATCCATTGTATCCCCTGCGCTATCTAAATAAGTTTTTAAAATTTAGATTCAGCTTGCTGATAGTTTTTGTGAGCACCTGCTTACCAGGACACTTACGTAACTCACAAGAAATGGCTGCTGGATGGAAGAGAACATTTTAAATAAAATCATATTTGGCATAAAAGTTCAGAGAAAATACTAAACCTTGGATTTTATTCAAGGTCATAAAGTGACAATAATTTACACTTCAGCGATGTCGAAAGTGGGCAAGCAGTGATGCATGGAATTTATTATACTTTTTTTAATTATACAGTAATAACATTTGACACCAAACGGTAAGTAATATTTCAACCTTTCCAATAAAAATTCTTTAAGAATTGATCTTTCCAAATAAAGTATATTACTGCAAGTGTCTTAGTTTATTAGCAATATTTTTTTAAGCATGTCAAGATCTGTGCGCCGTCAATGTCATGCATAGATTCATGCCATGTGAGTGGCAAAAGTTAAAGATTTCTTGTCATTTGTACCTGGCACAGCACTCTACGCCGCAGCCCAGAACATTCTGACTGGCTCGGCCTTGATCACCGTGCTCCGCCAGGAGATGGATCGCTTTAACAACCTTCTGCGTGTCATTCACTCTACTTTGCGCTCCCTCTGCCTGGCCGTCAAGGGGGAGATCATCATGTCGGACCAACTGGAAGAGACTTACAAGTCGGTGCTGAAGCAAGAAGTGCCACCAAAGTGGAAGGTAAATCCTAGCAGATGTGTAGTGTCAACTCCTCAAGCTATTAACCAGACTATGATGCACTAATATTTGGAGAATATGCCGACTTCATGCTAATGAAAACTTAAGAGGTCGTTAAAGTGCTTAATCCCTGGCACACCAATGCCATTTTCGGATTTGTGGACAGTGAAAAAGGTTAATTTGTTTCAGTAATTTGGCTGAACATTCTTTCCTGCCTCATATAGGTAAGTAAATGCCTTTGTGTTACAGGCCATAGCCTACGAGTCGAACAAGCCACTTGGAACATGGGTGCAGGATCTGGTGTGTCGTGTAGATTTCTTTTCTACATGGGCAGAGATTTTGTGTAAAGCTGTTGAACGACAGTTTCGGCAAGGAACACAGCAGGCCAGCCAACAAGACGTTGATGTGGGTGATCCCATTCGTACCCAGCCCAACAGTTTCTGGTTGTCGGCATTCTTTTTCCCTCAAGGTAGGGGTAGCAGAGATTGGTAGCATAGAAGGGAAGGGAAGATTTTTGGAACAGAAAATATTCGGATTTCACATTTTATAGATATGTATAACAATTTATTGTTATATCTTCCTTTTCCAAGAAAATTGCTAATCCAAACAGTCCCTCAGGGCAGACAATGATGCTGAAATTTGATATCATCTGCAGGGTTTTTGACAGCAGTTTTGCAGAACCATGCTCGGAAAGTGGGCATCTCTGTCGACTCTTTGGAGTTCAGTTTTCATGTGAAGAAGCCACATCTTGAAATTCCAGAACTGAAGCGCAGAAACGTATATTTGGTAATCCATAATGCAGCCTTTGGTGTGAGTGTTGATTTGCTTCATACTTACCTCCCTTTAGTTTAAATATGTTGCTCCTTCGTGGGTGGATGAGGACTGGGGTTCTGGCTGGACTATCATCACTCAGTGACACAGTGTAATTATCAAGCTGGAATGGTGGATCCCTTTACTGAAATGAGCAGCATTTTCAGTTAAAACTGCTTTACTCAAGGAAACAAAGTAGCATGTATTTCATTGCATAGTGATTTAAAAGTCTAAAAATATTTTCCAACTCATTTTTATTAATTTAATTATAATAGGGATCCTGTACATACAATGAATTTCTGTTTTGTCTTTTAAAAAAATTCTGTAACATTCCGTTAGATTTTTTAAAAATTGAAACTATCCGAGAACAGGTGAGCAGTCTGGTGGCACACCTTACTGCTTGTTAGCAGCATCGTGAGCGTTGTAGTTTCCATGGTGTATCACGATGGCACCTAGTACAGACTGCTATGGTACAACCTTAGTGCCATAGTTAATACACCATAATGTAGAAAAACCCAATAATACGTGATGAGCAGACAATGTGAGACAGTGATGAAATTAAGATTCTGATCAGCATGTGCTTACCTTTAAATTATTTTCTGAAATCAAGAATATTTATCCTGAGTGGTAAGTGTGTAGCTTGCTGTGTGCAGTAATGAGAAGTGATTTGTTGTGATAGATTTAAAAATAATACCCATTCCATTATGCCATTGGATTTTTCAAATTGTTTTAACCCCTTTTCTGTTAGGATGGCACAGAGCTTTCTAATTTTATCTGTAAGAACAGAGGTGTGTATACACATGCACCGTGTGTAGAAAACGTAGAAGTATTTTATTTTGTCTATAGTGCAGTCGGCTTAACACGAGCTTTTGTTGGCCTAACTGGGTAAATTTACAATCATAACAGTTACCCTTATGTTTATAGCAACATGTACCTAAGTTGTGCTTGTAGATTGTGTGATGATGTGTCGCTCACACTGATACGCCTTAAACATGCTGATGTTTGCAGTGTATAGTTATACCAGACTTGTTTGCTTGCTTTTAATCAAATGCTTTTAATCAAATGAAAACATGCCTTCTTGTCCAATGAAGGTCAAAATGAGGGTTTGTGAGATAAATATTTGTATAATACCTATGCATTAAAAATATGTTTGGGGATGATTTTGTTGACCATAGCTGTTTTTCTGTTACCGTAATCAAATTATGTAGTGATACTCCACTGGTAATTTTCTTGGCAGCTCATCAGTTAATTCTTGATGGGTAATGGCTATTTCTTGTTAAGAATCACACAAAAACTAATTGCATGTATTAAAAAATGTTTACACATACACACCAATATCTTTGGTGGAGAGTGCACAATTTTAAATACAAAAAGGCAAAATTTCACCTGGCAGATAATTTTAAATGCAACTTTTACTCAACAGCGAAGCAGTCCCCCAGAAGATGGTGTGTTAGTGTTTGGTCTGTATCTTGATGGAGCCAGCTGGAACCCAGAGATGCACTGTCTGCAGGACCAACAGACAGATCAACGCTTTTTTGCCATGCCGGAGATCCACTTTGAGCCTGTGGCAGTATGCTTCTTTTTTAAAATTCAGAATATTTTAGATGTACGATGTTGACAGCTGGGTTATACCAGAAAATTATCATTTTCAAAGTATATACAAAGAGCTTTGTTGTTGTTTAAAAATAAAAAATTTACTTTGTATGTTTTGCCTATTTTTTTTTATTTGTAAGTTAGTGATAGGTGTGTTTTTGTAAAATGCAGATGAACAAACATAAGATTTTTGAAAATGTACATAGTTTTTATATACCATTCTATCTGTGTAGCATTGTTAGTACTTTAAAATTTGGAAAATTTGTATGAAATTGCAGGTGCGTGTGACACCTTCCGGTGTCAGTACTGTCAGAGATAATGCTGGAGCATCAGACATGGAGAAAGCATCTGTGTTTATGTATGAGTGCCCTTTGTATCGCACCCCGGCAAGAGCAGGGACATTGTCTTCGACAGGACTTTCCACAAATTTTGTGACTGCTGTCAGCATCCCCTCAGCACAGCTTCCTGACTTTTGGATTCTCAGGGGGGTTGCTATGTTATGTCAGATTGATGACTGAAGAATCAAGTACATTGATTTGTCCTAAAATGTGATGTGTGTATTCTATTGATGTACATGTACCATGTTTATAACCATGAGGACACTGATTTGTAATTTAAAAAGTTGCCATTTTAAATACATGGTCTGAAGTGATCAGTAATTTGTAGCTGACTCCTATGCAGATCTGAGTGTGTATGTGGATGTGTGTGCATGAGCATGTATGCAAAATTGTCATTTTAATGTTGTGGACAAAGGAGGAATATGTATTATCTGGGTTTTAAAAATGTGATTGTGTTAAGTTGTATTGACCAAAGCATTTCTTTTTTGATAATTTTCTTCCCAGTCCATGCAGAAGAGACATTACAGCCATAACATTTTTAGCACATTTGGAATTTTTATTTAGCATGCCAAGATTTATTTCCTGTTACAGTTTTAAACCGAGCATCAGAATTCTGGGGAGGGCTTTAAATGCAGACATATGACAGACTTCTGTTTTAACATTATGAAACCATCTTGTCAAATGAAAAATCTCTGTATGTGGAATAGTACAGCTTTTCAAATATAAACAATTACTGATTTGAATAAGTAACTACATTATTGTCTCCAACTTGCTTGTGTGTGATTATGTAGTTATATAATTTGCTTAAATATAATATTATATGATGGGTTTTCAAAACAGAGCCTCTTTGGGTTATGAAGATAAAATAATGATTTTTTAAACTGCCATTATAGTTACTTTATTTTTATTTAGTGATTGGCAGGTGGGATAGCTCAGTTGCTAGAGCCTTTCGTCTCCAGACCAGAAGGCTAGAGTTTGAATCCCACCCAAGCTGCACAAGTGCTTCCAAAGGGGCAACCATAAAGGAATTTTTCAGCATTGAGATTAATCGAGAATTGTTATTGTTAGCAGTTTGAAAGGCCAAGTGCTTCCGTTTGTGATGAATTTTTCCTTTCTTGGGAAAGGTGTTGAGAGAAATAGAAGCTACACTTTGGAAGAAATGCTGATAACCAGTTGTGTATTTCTTCTGTGAAGATGATGCGTGCAGTGGAGGTCTGACCCTCTGACACATCCTCACCCTCTCCGTGACAGCTGCATCATTGCTGCCCTGCCCCACTACCCCAGTGTTGTTGGTAATCTGTGATAGTAATATTTTCAAGATTGAAACTATTGTTTATATATAAAATCGTGCCCATATTTGTATACTGCTTGATACCATGTCATATTGCAAGACTGTCCACCAATGCTGCTAGTTTTGTGGGTGAACACAGATTGTTCTAAAGTTCTGGACTGACTTTACACATTATTTTTATCTGCACTACGTGCACTAGGAACAGAGTGTCATTTGTGTTTTCGCCCAGATTTACAAGCAGATTAAATATATGTGATATATATGATGCCCAGGGTTTAAAATGGGAGCCTATATTTCTTCATCTTTGCAACTGCTCGTTATGATTTTCACAAAACTTCTCAGAAGGCAATGGAAGTGTGTGAATAAAACATGGAGAGCCATGGAAGTGTCCTTTATCTGTTGAGTGCATGTTTTACATTCTGTTAAACCATCTTTCATGTTACTGCTAAAGTGCTGGTGTCTGAAAACACAGGTATGGATACATTTGTGCACGTGTTAAAGTATTTGAAGCGTTTGTCAACCCATGAAGAACTTTCTTGTATGTATTCATTTCTCTCCAACTGATTCAACACACATACACATGCAGGCCAAATACCTCATATATATATACACTAGGAGGGGGACCCAGCACTGCCCAGGTTTTTTTTCTTTGGATAACATGAAAAAAATCACAATTCTGTTTAGTCAATCAACACCGTCATAATTTTAAGTCTCACCCAGCCCATCCCTATCCCTTCTCTAACCCCCCACCTCCATACTAAACCTCCCACTCTGAACCCCTCCCCTAACCCTACCCCTCCTCCCCCCAGAAACACCCTTGGTCCCCTCCCCCAGAAACAGTCCAGGCATAGGGCTCTCAATTTGATTTCATTTATATATACATCTAGTTACAGGGTTGAAATATGGCCTATGACCATTTGGGCAAAAAGGAACCTGTGTGCTGAATTTGATGTGGACGGGTTCAGGCTGGCAGATTTGTATAACGCACACACACACACACTCGGCTTTATATATTACACACACACACAAACACATTGTGGACAACTCAATGTTTTGTTCATTTTCAAATAAGTTACATTTATTGATACAAAAAACCAGCTTGGAAAAGTCAGGCGAACTATAGAAAAAGTTATCCCGTATTATCACAGTTCATGTCTTCATCCATATTTAATGCTGATTCTTGCAAGGGTTTCTTAAAGTGAACAAGTTGAAGTAATGCTGAAGCCAGACATAAAATGAGCTGCACTTGGAATGTTCTGTGCAGACTACACCAGAATGATCATCATCATTAAAACTCATCAAAAATATGAATAAATAATGCACAGAGGTGGAAAAGGTAAAAACTTCAGCAAATTTAGACCGTAAAGTGTCCTTGAAAATGCTGAAATATGTCATGATCATGGGTAGCTCTTGATGACAAAATGTACTCAGCAGTAAAACATTAGGGTAGGTGCTCAAAGCCACCCATTCAACAGGCCCTGGCAAATGTATTTTTGACAAAATTAGCAGCATTAGTAATACATCAAGGTAGGTCTCAGAGCTGACCATTCAACAGCCCCTGGCAAATGTTAAAATTTACTCAGCAGTAATACATCAGGGTAGGTGCTCAAAGCTAGCAATTCAATAGCCCCTGGCAAATATATGTCACTTTAATTTTTTCTCATAAAACTTGATTTGAACGCACACCCATGTGCTCTTTTGTACATTGTATATATGTGTTGTTGTACAATGCATATGTGTTGTTGTACAATGTATATGTGTGTTGTACATTGTACACATGTTGTACAATGTATACATGTGTTGTTGTACAATGTATACATGTTGTAAAAGTATACATGTTGTTGTACACTGTATGTGTGTTGTTGAACAATGTATATGTGTGTTGTTGTACAATGTATATGTGTGTTGTTGTACAATGTATATGTGTGTTGTTGTACAATGTATATGTGTGTTGTTGAAATACAAATCAAACTGGGATTAAGGACCTATTGAAATGACAACAATATGCACACTTGTTTGAGTGTCAGCATCACTGTCAAGATCTCTGTTTTCTCCTGCGGACAAAAAAGTTCAAAGAAAGGTGGAAGCCCTCCTCATAAAAGAACAGTGTGAGGGAAAACTCTTGTTGTAGGCCTCACAATTATAAACAACATTCAGGAATGTTGTCATAATAATGGAAAAAAGTATGGATGCCAGCAACATTGCACAGAATGAAGTGGGGGGGGGAGGGAGATAGTTAATGGTATATGCAAGCTTTTTCAGTTTTAAAGATACAAAGTATCATTCATTAAAATGGATATAACAGAATATCAAATTACAGTCCTTTTACCACAGTTCTTGATTGCTAAATGATTAGCATATTTCTAAATTATTATGAAACATTTCTAATATTTATGCACAAGTGATCTTTATATCCCACACATGGCTTTTAGCTGTATCCATAAATATCCATGTTGGAATATTTGACTAGACACCAAAGACGTGTGTGTGTGTGTGTGTGAGAGAGAGAGAGAGAGATAGGGAAGAGGCGGATGAGTGTAGGGTGGTTTTATTATTAAGCCTATAGTTTAACCCTATATAATATAATCTATTCACAGCAATATATGAGAAATAAGATGACAGTCTACTTACAGCTGGAAAAAGGGATGTCAATTGTTGCACATTGCCACTACTAGGCTTTGTATAAGGCACACATGCACTTGCCCATTCTTTCTTGTTCTGTCTATCCTTCCATCCACCTATCCCCGCTTTTCTTGGAAGTAAAAACTAGCAACTCGAAAGGATATATTTAAAAACAAGCTAATATGA
>SMGT01006173.1:50319-99634 GCA_004794575.1 Lanistes nyassanus
TCAGTTTTAAAGATACAAAGTATCATTCATTAAAATGGATATAACAGAATATCAAATTACAGTCCTTTTACCACAGTTCTCGATTGCTAAATGATTAGCATTTTCTAAATTATTATGAAACATTTCTAATATTTATGCACAAGTGATCTTTATATCCCACACATGGCTTTTAGCTGTATCCATAAATATCCATGTTGGAATTTTTGACTAGACACCAAAGATGTGTGTGAGAGAGAGAGAGAGAGGGAAGAGGCGGATGAGTGTAGGGTGGTTTTGTTATTAAGCCTATAGTTTAACCCTATATAATATAATCTATTCACAGCAATATATGAGAAATAAGATGACAGTCTACTTACAGCTGGAAAAAGGGATGTCAATTAATTGTTGCACATTGCCACTACTAGGCTTTGTATAAGGCACACATGCACTTGCCCATTCTTTCTTGTTCTGTCTATCCTTCCATCCACCTATCCCCGCTTTTCTTGGCAGTAAAAACTAGCAACTCGAAAGGATATATTTAAAAACAAACTAATATGAAAAGACGTAATACACAAATCAACCCGAACAGTTGCAGGAAATAAAATCTGGATGGACACGCACATGCACATTCTAATTCCCGAACAGTACAACAATATTATCACATGCAGGAGGACAAAATGTCAATTCCAGACTTAATCATCTGGCTAGAACCGGATCCTTGCGAGAAGGCGAGTCAGTCTTAATGGACATCTTGCGACCCTGATGGTGAAGAACGTTGTCAGTACTGGAAATGTTGCCCAGCCGGCTGCCACGATCTCGCTGCTTGGTTTCTAGGGCAGGCGTGGGAGCTCCACTCTCACTTTCCTGCAGAAATAAACCGCACCATCATCTGGATGCGTTTGATGCATGCTATAGGTACCACAACATTATAAGGCTTATTATCTCATGCTCTTGTTTTTGTATATTTCAGTTACTCGTTACTGATCACGTGTTTATGATAACAGCAACAAAAAATAGGTAAAATAACTGACACTTCTATTCTTTCCCAGCAGACATGCAACTAAGCACCCATACACACTTGCACATACATGTATTTTGTTTCAAATCAGTCCCGATAACAACAGTTCCTCATTTGCTGCTACTTTCCATCTAATACGTGTACATACATCTGAACTGAGTGTTAAAGAACTAAAATATAAATCTTGGAGCACACACTCGAGCAGACAAAGAATTATTTACCGTTTATTAAGATGAACCACACTCTAAATACTATGTCAATATACCAACTCACTAGTTAATACAGTGTATGCGTATATCACTTGCGTTACTGTCATGAAGCGTCTATAATACTTCCCTTCTATCACTATATCAATATACTGCCTCACTGATTAATACAGTGTATGCGTATATCACTTGCGTTACTGTCATGAAGCGTCCATAAAGCTCCACTTTTATCACCTGCCTGCCTTGAAATTTGAAGAAGTCTCAGCAGTGTATGGAGACAGTAGCTTAGGACATCGAGGCAAATATTTCTAAAGCTTCTTGAGTATGAAAGATTGAATATAGACTTATTTATACTTGTTTATATACTTACACTCCATTTGTCCTGCAGCAGTATAACAGAGAGAATGTAAAATATTGTGAACTATCCCACAGGATAATCACACTTAGTTTCCAAAGTTCAATACTGATGACCCCTTGTCGTATCAGTCTGAGCATGTCCTAGCTGGTAGCAAAGTGACTTTCAAGGAAGTTTTCAATACTAACAATCACCAGTTGCTGCTATGGCAAAGCTCTCAGGATAAAAGTTTTAAATGTTAACATTCACTGATTACTGCTGTGGTATAGCTCTGTGTATAAAAGCATTAAGTGATAAAAATCTGGCTGAGTGATAAAAAAATGTGGCATAGCTCTGTGGATAAGCATGTAGCTTCAGTGATTTAATGTTCGTCAAGAAACCCTTGTCTGTCTGATCATCATAGCATAGTTCATTGGCTGTCAATCTGTCTGATCATCTGAAAAAACCGCTTTTGTCCTAAAGAAGCCTTGGCTGCACAGTACACAGTGGCAATCTTTTATCTGATTTTTGGGCATCACAATCATAGTAGGCCACTCTTTTTATCTCCACAACTCAGGATATATATATAGATAGATGACTAGAATGAAGTTCTACAATTAAAAAAAGTAAAATTAATGCAGGCATTTTCTACCTTTCACTACAGGCTGAATCTCTCACTAAATGTTAACACAGGTAGTAGAAAGGTAGGGCTATGGATAATTGAAAATAAACAAACATAAGCCAGAACAGTCGCAAACTGGTGCTATTTTTAATGATCATGTGTGAGACACTATGAGATATAAAATAACCAAAGAACACAGCACTTACCTCAGTTTCCTACAAACAGGTAGACAGTCATAAAATATTATTTGTCTTGTTGTACATATGCCACACACAAATATGTATGTACAAATCTTAAATACAAATTATGCACCAAACCTCTCAATTATAAAAAAAAATTTTTAACTGATATTGCACGATCACACCCAGGTGTGCAACACATAGGGTTTAGATTTCGTGGATCTCAAGCTGGTGTACTCCCATTGAGAATACACTGTAGATCCCAGTAAGTTTGTTAAGGAGGCAAGAAAAAATCTCGGTAAAAATCATTTCTAAATTAAATGTATACCATGTAAAGCTATGCTCTAGTTTCATTTGGTAGATGGGGCCAGACAGTTATGGGATTTCCAGGATTGTTGATCACTAAGCAAATTTTGTTTGAGAACACATGCTTGTATACATATACTGTGTGTGCTCATAAGTGCACATGCACAAAACAAATACATTCAGAGATTATAATAATAAAACTATTACCTGTACAATATGCCTCTCCATTAATCCATGACTTATTTCAAGCTTTTATTCTAGTTCATTTTGGCAAACGCAGTGTAAATGTTATTATACAGATGTTACGAAGTACACTGTATCATCATTTTGTCTGTGCAAGCAATGGTCTTCTTGTCTATTAAGACAGTGGGGTGATACAAATACTAAACAACATATACAGACATATACATATAGTCATCATACATATCTATGCAAGGAAAGGCAAGCCTGTGGAGTAAGAAAAAAATATTTGGACTATTTCTTCTTGCGTCAGTGTGATGATGCGCCCATGCAGCTGCAGCACACCTAACAAAGCCAGTTCCAAAAAAAGCATTTTGATATTGCACAATGTCAATTTGTGATGCTTCTACTATATAGCTGTGTGATGGGGTGAAAATAGTCACCGACATTGCTTGCTTTTAGCTTTGCATAATGTCAAGTTGTGATGCTTCTACTATATAGCTGTGTGATGGGGTGAAAATAGTCACTGACATTGCTTGCTTTTAGCTTTGCATAATGTCAAGTTGTGATGCTTCTACTATATAGCTGTGTGATGGGGTGAAAATAGTCACCGACATTGCTTGCTTTTAGCTTTGCACAATGTCAAGTTGTGATGCTTCTACTATATAGCTGTGTGATGAGGTGAAAATAGTCACCGACATTGCTTGCTTTTAGCTTTGCATAATGTCAAGTTGGAGCACCAGCTTTAGCTTCACATCAGCTTCAAACTTAGATTCTTTGAGAAACTGTTCACAGAACTCATAATGATCGCCTGAAGGGATAATTCATAAGGTTTTGCTTCTCCCAGCTAAAGGAAAATGAGTGTTGACCTATAAAGACCATTAGTTTGCAACATTACTATGGAAAAAAGTAACTTTTTCTTCAAGACATATTTAGAGTGTGAATGTCTTCTATTTCTTAGGACTTTTGGAAAAAGAACTAGTTGAAAAAGTTAACAAAGATAAAAGTTTGAAAATGCACTCGGCAACCGAGACAAAGTCCCAGAAAGATGTGAAGCAGTAAGGATTGGGGTGTGCACACAATCATTTTAGCCAGTGACGACGAGCTGAATGATCATATCAAAACATGCAGAAACAGGCCTGCTCCTACAGGCGTATACAGTGTACTCCATGCTTCATCCCCCTAGCTGCTCCTACAGGCGTATACAGTGTACTCCATGCTTCATCCCCCTAGCTGCTCCTACAGGCGTATACAGTGTACTCCGTGCTTCATCTCCCTAGCTGCTCCTACAGGCGTATACAGTGTACTCCATGCTTCATCCCCCTAGCTGCTCCTACAGGCGTATACAGTGTACTCCATGCTTCATCCCCCTAGCTGCTCCTACAGGCATATACAGTGTACTCCATGCTTCATCCCCCTAGCTGCTCCTACAGGCATATACAATGCACTCCATGCTTCATCCCCCTAGCTGCTCCTACAGGCATATACAGTGCACTCCATGCTTCATCCCCCTAGCTGCTCCTACAGGCATATACAGTGTACTCCATGCTTCATCTCCCTAGCTGCGCCTAGCACAGTGCAAGGGATATTCTGTGCTGGAAGTCGTCAGAATGTTCTAACGTTTAAAGGCTCCTCCCATTTCCTAGAAAATAAGCTGAACTACAGCAAATACATGGACCAGCACTGGCCTCACTCAGCCCTGTGACAACTTACAAGCTAGCAACAGTCCGGAAACATCACGTGATAACATCTACTCTGCCACTGCGGGCTGATCCCCGTGCTGACACAGACACTTGTGTCTGGGCAGACAGGGGCTGCAATAGGATTTTGGAACAGAAGCAGTTTCAAGAAATTTCCTTTGCCTCAAGTTTTCCAACATTCTTACCTATGGGGTTCACTTCACTGCTGTTTATTTTGCTCCTGGTTTACTGCTAAGTACATGTACAACTAAGATATGGGCCCTTCTTTTCATTTTTAGCTTTCTTGTAAAGATTTTTTGTCTTGTTTCCCTTCTTCCATCCTTCTTACTGTTTTGAAGACTTCCTCATTTTCCTTAGAAGAATGGCAGCCTTCAACATCTGTTAACCATTGCACTTCAGGACATTGAGGACAACAAGAACACTGACCCTGTACTTGACGCCATCAGAAAGGGTCACCGTGTATGTGGGAACAGCTCCCTCCGGAATGCTGGGTAACAGCAACTCAGTTGAAGGCATTTGGTAATTCTGGATATTTTCCATTCTTCTTTTCAGCATTTTGTCAAATTTTGTCACTGCAGCAAAGAAAAGGTTTTTACAGAGCTTTGGCTCATAGACCTAGTAAAATGGTTTCTGTCCACACCAGCACATATAATTCTTGTAAACACACCCCTGCTCAATGCTCTCATCAAAATTGTTATTACTTATAGGCATCCAATGCAAGGCTGTTCATGCGTAAACATACTGTAATATAGAATATAGAATTCCTTTAAAATCAAACAGTAAAAGCAAACAAACAAAACAAAACAAAAAGAGAAAGAAAATATTATTTAGTTTACCTGGCTTTTTGGAATTGTCTGGAGAATAAGACTGTGATCTGCGGAAGCCTGCCCAGTATGGAAGCAACTCTTTAAAGACAATGACCTGTGCTTCATCAAACAGAGTGGACACAACTTCTTTTCCACTCAGGTATCTCTGCACTGCTTTCGTTGTCTTTTGGTGAACTTCAGAGCTGATGTCAATCTGCACAGTTTTCATTTAAATGATAACCAGTTTTTTTAACTACACATCTGCTTTATGAACTACTCATAGCATGAGAATATTTCATCACATGTACAAATATTCAAGTTGTCATTCATGTTTTAAGCCTTCCTGGTCATAACAACTACAAACACAAAGAAAGTCTCCAAAAATAATGTCCGACATCTCTGTTTTTAAAAAGGTGATGAATTATAGTAAATGTATGCCTATTAAGTTCACAGAAAATAATGAAATCTGGTATGTGAATTAGTTCCCATCCACAGGCTGAATTTTTAGTCAGTTTTTATTTGTCCACTAAAGAGAAGTTGTAATAAAGACCGCTGGCAGAAATAATTAACTAACATACCTGTAGCGGTGGTGAGCACACGGACTCCAGGAAGCAGTCCGTTATGGACTGCACCTTTCGCTTTAGCATCTCATCATCGGAGTATGCATGGCTGCAGTCCTGTGAAACACAGGAATCAGTGAATGTTCACTTACGCAAACAGTAAGTGTTTCTTGTAAAGTGGACATTCGTTAGCTTTGTGATTCAGTTTGATGATCTACCACACCAAAACACGTACTACTGTATAGGAAGTGCTTATAGGAAGCAAGACAGTCACGTTAACAAGCCAGCCATGGGTTCAGATCCCATCTCTGGCATGTCAGTGTTCTGTGTGGCATGGGTTTACAAGGCCAGCAGCTTGCTGTGATGCAGCCCTAGCTGCTGGCTTGGTGTTCAGGACCTCCCCCTCCCCTCAAGCATTTCAGACGTAGGATTTTATGCTGTAAATGTTAATGCACTTAAAAGATGCTGCCATTATAAAAAAGAACAGCTACATTTTTACCAAAACTTTTCTTATAATAAGCATGGTGAACACATGCCAAAAAACCATGTCTATAAAGTTGCTTTACTGTAGTGATGTCATGTGCACTCTAATGGCTCTCCCTGTATTTTCATTCCACTTCCACCCTCTGACCTTTGCCTCTTGAACCCTGACCTTAAACTTCTGCACCTCGATGTAGAAGAACAGATCCTTGTGTAGTTGAGGCATACCATCCTCCTCTCCATGCTTCAGCACATACTTGTAGAAATACAGCATCAGGATAGACAGATGGCCTGCTGCTGACTGGGCTAATACGTGCAGGAACTCATTCTTGTCTTCACGTGATGGCTGTGCCCAGCCTTTGACCTGCCCACCACATTTACAAATTTTTACAAGTTCCATCTGCATAGTTAAAATGTATAAAAAATGTTTCATTTGGCTTGGTAATGGACACTTCAGATAAAGTCTCATATATTTTTAACTTTTGAAAAATTAAATACAGGAAGTAAATGGAGTGGAACAGAAAGTTCTCTAATCTACACATCGCCAAGAGTGAGATAACTGTGTCATTGTCATCCCCATTACAGGAACACACCACAGTGCTGGGAGATAACTGTGTCATTGTCATCCCCATTACAGGAACACACCACAATGCTGGGAGATAACTGTGTCATTGTCATCCCCATTACAGGAACACACCACAGTGCTGGGACAAACTAAGCTCTCTTCCATTCCCCCCCGAACCAACCCTATTTTTCTTCTTCCAAAAGAAGAATAGCTTTCCGGAAACATCTCCTATTTTAGAAAAACTTTGATGTCCAAGTACAAAAGCATCTATTCTACGCTGTGTAAGTGACATCACATACAGTACATGTATATGTAACTTAACAGAACTGTTGTGGTTTGGCCTGCTAGGCTGGTTGATAATGTGATAATGGAAAAACAGTGTGAATGTAGTCATGACAGAATGCAAGTTTCATGTGAATGCATGGGTGCATGCGAGTGAGTATGTGAAAGAGAGAGGAGTTGCAATTTTAAGTCATAGCGACATATACTGTAATATAAACACGATGTGTACCCATCAAATAATCCCAGTGTACTTTATATACCAGCATGAAGAAAAACACAACCACTGTTTTGCTGCACATTCCCCAGCACAATATTAGAAAACATACACAAAACTTGCAAACCTCATGACAGTATTAATTCAAAGCAGGAGGAAATACACACAAAAAAGGTATACATGTGGTAATTAGTACATTCACATACCATCATGCCCCAAGACAAACAAAAAGAATTGGTTGAAGAGAGAAAAGTTTAAACATTTTCATTCGAGTCAAAAAGAATTAGCTTTGTTCTCTCTGTATAATAAATACAAGCAGAATGATTAGCAAGAAGTTTAATCTTTATATGTAAATTATTCAGTAGTAAATGTACGAAGAAAATTTCTAAAGTTGACCAATATAGTAAGTTAGCATGAATGCAAAATTGATATATGTATTCATCAGAAATACTATGATGTGTTATAGAAGGATTTGAGACATCCATTCTAGTATTCTGAATGCTCCCACTATATTTAAGCTAAAATAATTTTGGCATCAGATATATGTTGCATGAACTGACTTACGCAAGCTTTGTCACAAACCAGTTTAACCAAAATAGCCAGTGACTGGACCAGTGGCCACTCTTTCACTGGTGTTTCATTGAATGTCACTATTCCTAGTCCAGTTAAAATACAACACAACAGTATGCTTACCAAAATAAAAGAAACGAGTATGTCAGATCTCTGCATTCACATGTTCACAAACAGGCTTGCACCAAAACCAAAATGCATCCTCACTACTCGCTTGGTGTGTTAAACAATATTCAGGGTAACAAATGATGCATCCAGTGTTTCTTTTGATGCAGCAAGGCACTCAAGATTTAAAAGAAAAATAAAAGCTTGTGAAATAGTCCATGTAATATTTATGAACTTGAAATCTGCAATTAAAGTTAAAGAGGCAAAAAAGAATTTTATTTGTACTATTTCTTTTTACTACACAGATGTACATAGGAAGAAATATGAGAAATATAAGATTATTTGGTAAATAAAATTAGTCATAGAAGTTTACTGGAACAATTAATGAATGTCAAAAAGCAGGATTAAACTTCTGGGTTAGAATAATGTCCAATCTCCTGAATGTCAGTAAGTGAAGAAGAGCTGAGCTGATCCTCAAAAAGACATTGTGACTGTCATGCAAGCACACAGCTGTACACTGAGTTACATGTGTACTGTACATGTATTCACGATGGCAGCGTTATGGATGTTATAAACAAGGAAGCTGGAAGACTTCATATCAAGGCAGCCAGGAAGACCGTTATACCTGCTTCCGTCTGCTTCTCCTCTGGGAATGGGACAAATAGTGGGTGTCAAAGGATCGGCTGGATTGAGGCTGACCTTCGACACTGGCCAAACCTGAAGGTGTGCTCTGATCAGTTTCTCCCTAGATAGGTACATATTCGCGATCAACAGCCACAAACATCAGTTTCTCCCTAGATAGGTACATATTCGCGATCAACAGCCACAAACATCAGTTTCTCCCTAGATAGGTACATGTTCGCGATCAACAGCCACAAACATCAGTTTCTCCCTAGATAGGTACATATTCGCGATCAACAGCCACAAACATCAGTTTCTCCCTAGATAGGTACATATTCGCGATCAACAGCCACAAACACTTGTGCATGCATTAGAAAAACCATCATGGTAGGTGAAAACACTCACTGAAAGATATACAGAAAGATGCTATAAATTGGTGCTGAGTTCACTTTATGAGACTGATTTTAGGATAAGGCAGTTTAGAAATTTTTTAGATTATATAAATAAAATTAGCTGCAGGCTGTGCCTTACCTCCTGTGAAAAACAGATTGACATCTGTTGCTTAAGATTTAGCAGAAATAAGTCACCTTACTATTCTTCTAAGAGGGTTAGAGATGATAAATAATCGTAGCAGTGATGCTGTTTTCATATATATTTAACTATAATGATGACAAAGGTATGCTAAAAATATGTTTTAGTTAAAATTTTAGATGGAAAATGCACCAGGTTAAATCACTCATCTGATACTCGAACAATGTACCAAGAGGAGTGTCAGACAGTCCTGAGAACTCCCACCAGTGAATTCAGCAAGAATACATTTTGCTAATCCATATTATTACCACTAATAATCCACAGCTTACTATAAAAATGTTATTACATCAATCATTGAAGATACCCAGTATAAATCAGCAAAGCTACATTTTTTTAAAACTGCACACCAGGCCCAATTTGCAACACTTGTTAGCAATGGTGTAAGAGGTCATAAAATGTCACTCAAAGTGAACAGGCAACACCAGGACAGCATCTGCACATGAAATCTTTTCTCCAGGGGCTGAATCTTTCTGAGATGGTCTCAGTGCAGGCCAGCTGATGAGCAGCTGCCGGCCAGAGTAAACTGTCAGTACCAGTTGTAATTACCAATATGTGCACCCTTCACACCACCACACAAAACTCCTCACAAATTGTAAACAAACCATAAGTTTCAGCTTTTTGTTAAAAGCAAGAAATGTGACAGATGGCAAATTTTTTTAAAAAACCAACCTTTTGTCCTTACAGGATAGCCAAGATTTTTTAAAAATTGGGGTGGGGAGTGGGTGGGTAGGACAAGTTGTTAAGACAGATCTTTTTGAAGGAAATCTTTTAGCAATGACAACACAGTCAGCACAAAGCCATGGCATTTAGTCATCCCCCAGAAGAGGGCATTGTCAGTATTCTGCTTGCATGCTGCCAGAAACCCATTTACCTTGGCACACACAGACTGAGAAGGCTCAGACTCATGTCTTTCAGGAATCGTTGCAATAGCGTTTAATGTTAAAATCTTCACCTTCATGTCAGAAATAATTTTGCGGCGTGGTTTTGGCACTGGTGAAGGCTGAGGATTAGAGAACTTTCCCACTTGCCCACCCTCAAACAAGTTTACTTTCACAGATGCAAATTCCAGTGTACCAATTTTCTGCATGCTTTTTTCCTCTGCATGTTTTTCTTGCTTCTCTGATGGCTGTTACAGAAACAGTTTTCAGAACAACAGACCGTGAAGAAAATCCAAGGGCCAAAACATCCAAAACTGGTGAAAATAAGTGATAAATTGTAGGGCTTTGGCTAACAAGTATTTATTCATATAAACCAAAACCAAGTGATAAATTGTAGGGCTTTGCCTAACAAGTATTTATTTATATAAACCAAAACCATTCAGCTTGAAACGATAAAAAAAAACTGATCTGGGAGATTTATGATTTGGTCGAAAAGTGTTAAGTGTGAAAAAATGCTGCCTGGCTGCAGTTAAGGAGAAGAAAACCATTAAAAAGTGGGATTTCTGTAAAAGTTGTTCCCGTACAGAGATCATAAATATGCATGGTACTATACAGGCTTTTGTCCCGCACTTAAAACGGACGCAAAAAACAAACAAACAAACAAACAAACAAAAACAAAAAAACCCAAGCCCTTTAACAGTATAAGCTTAAAGTCCCTTGTCCATACATCACTCACCCCTCTCTCCTTCCCCTCTCCCAAACTCTTGAATATTAAATATGTATTAAAAATCAGACATTACCAACATAAATGTTTCTCATCAATACTGTTTTAACAGTCACAAACCATTTTAAAACTGCTGAAAATAATGTCAGGAGAAAAACACAGTTGGTTAAAATGCAGGCTATTAAACATGCAAAAAATGACAACCTTGCCGCGACTGGCTCCTTTGCGCTTGTGCCGAGTGGAAAAGGCAGACTGGTCTGAACTTGTTCGTAAGGAGAGCTCGGCTTGTGACATGTTAATTAATTCTTGAGGCTCAACGCCAAATTCCTCTGCTTGATGCTGAAACAAACAAAAAACAACAACAACAAAAAACCTCACTCAAGTAGTCTTGCACAACATATTATGGTTTGATGTGTTTTTTTCTGCCATTTAGTCTGATATATTCATGTACAGTGTTTTCAGTTAAAACTAAAAACATGCAAGACTGAGGTGACGGCCATGTATGCATGGATTGAATTCACAACCTTAAAATTCCATGCCTTCCAGACAGCAAATATGCAAGACCTACTCAATTTCTCAGCATCTCTGACACATTTTTTTAAAAAAGCACATCTCTGTAGAAATCTCTAAATATATCTATGAACCTGTCTCTGTCTATATCTCAATCTGCACATATCTCTGTACCTGTATAAGATAATTTCAATAAAGAGACACTCACAGAGAGAAATTCTTTGAAGGTTTCTTCAACCTTAGACAGCACAACCTTCTGAACCTCTTTGAGGGTGTTGGACTTCGGACGATCCTTTTCGTCGGTTATCATTTGAGCAATATCCTCATTTATCTGGATAAACTTTTTTGAATGGGAATCAAAATATGTCCTGCAACAGAGGATTGGGTCACCTTCAACATCACTTCTGTCAATGCTTGTACAGCGTTCCCTTTACACTCAAACACCTAGTCCCTCCCTAGTGTCCTTGGTTGTGTTGCATGAGCTCATATTTAACCTTTTTGGCAATAAGAGTGATCGTAAAGCCAATATTTTACATATGCGGACTTTCTCTCCCACACATATATCTACTCGCACTCACCAAACCCCTCCACACACGTGCAAAAGCTTGAATTTAATGACTGTCATTCAATGAAATTGTAATGCTGTTATCCAGCTGTATTTCCACTTAAATAACTACCTGCACCATTCTAAATGCTGTGAAAAACAAGAACAAGAACAACAACAACAAACGTTTCTGACAAAATATCACCTTCGTGTGCCTTTCAGCCAAACTACTTTGCATGTCTGATGCTGACTCACTTGAAAATATGAATTGAAGCACCTTCCTTCTTTTGTTTGGAGTCTTTAGGAGTCATATAGTTCTCAATGTCTTGCAGCAAGCTGATCTGGGACTGCACGTCCTTTCCCTCAGTGTCCGTCAGATACTTTCGAAACATTGTCATAACCCTGCAAAATATTTAGTTTGAAACCAAGACTTTAAAATAGATCACAGAATGTGGAAGAAATGTGACAAAAACAAATATACTCAAAACCACAAGAAACGCAAATTGACACATGGGCAAGGAGTAGTCAAATTTCATGCATTCGGGTACAATGATGATAGCAACAAAAATGAGGTTGACATGAGGTCATATGGTCTGTGGAGTGAAGCCCTTGATAATGATGTGCCTGGTGCAAAAAAAAACAAAAAACATGTCCCTTCTGGCACCTAAAGTCAGACACTGGTTGTCACTCATGCAGAGTGACCAAAAGCAGCAAGACCAGAACTTTCTTTGCAAGCAGAGGGCACCACCCACCAGCAATAAAAACCAATGGTTGTTCGCTCCCAGACAGACCACCTTTCAGCAGCAGAAAAATGCCAAGACCAAACGCTACAGATCGGGAAAGAGCCATCGGGCAACTGCAGGCTGGAAACTGCCCAACTGTCGTCGCACATGACTGCACAATTGACAGGACAGGAAGACATACCGTGACCACCTGTGCCCACCATCCCTCCCTGCTGCAGAGATGGCCAAAACCACTGTTGGGAGCCAAGGAACTGTCATCACCCAGCAGACGGTTGTCTGAGCGACAGCTATATTGGTGCGGTCAATGCCAAGTGCACAACATCGCAACCTAATTTTGCTTGCTATCAGTGTACCCAAATGCATGAAACTCAACTGCACCTTACCTGCATTTCTTTTGGTTTTGAGTATATTTTTGCAAACAGTCTGCTATGTAATTGTATGGCATAAAATATCAGTAAAACTGTACTGCTCATTTGCATCTGATGACAGACGTTACTAGAAAGAAAATTAAAAGCTGTTCAACCCAGAAAATCACGATCGTTTTCAAATAAGATTGCGTTTGAATACATTTGAAGTAAAATGACTTGTAGTCTTATTTGAAATAATTACTTGTGTAAGTTTGTGTGTCCCTGTGATGTTGAGATATGTTCCCCTAATTATGTCGGTCATTTGGGAACCCCTCTTATAAGTGCCCTCTCTTTTAAGACCATTTTTGGGTGAAAAATTCAAGGTCATAAATCTGAGGTACCAGACACTGTATCAGTCACATGATCAGAGGGTGATCATTTAAAATGTGATCCTTTAACTGAATTACATATCAATTACTTGCACACAGCTATCTGCAACACCAATACAGTAACCACAAAGTCATTGTTATAATGACCATACAGAAAGATTACTGACTGTCTGTTGCTGGATAAATCTTTGTATGTAAGTGCCTTCTCATCTGTTTCTTTCAACTTTTCTTCACCATCCTGACTGTTTTCAGCATGCTGTAAAACAGAACGTCAACAAAGAAAAAGCTGCTTCAAACCCAGAATTCACAGAGGAAGGCGACAGTAAAATTACAATCTGCTCCAAAAAAGTTCCGAGCAAAATTAGTGCTTCTGATGATATTTTCCAATTGCACCAACACAAAACCCATAATGCCATGCCAAAAGTTTTTAAAAGAAAGGACACACAAGTAACAGAAAATATGTCGTGCACGTCTCACCAAGAATCTGCTTTGTTTCTTGGCTTCCCTCTGTCTGGCATAAGCTGCTTTAATTGCTTTCCTCCTCTCTCGCTCCATTTCCTTCCGCCTCTCCAACCCTTCTTTCTTCCTCTCTGCTTTGCGCTCATCATCAATGTCTTCAGCAATGATGAGAGCTCTCTGAAGGCGTTTTGCTCTCTCTGATGCGGCAGATCCTGGATATCTGCGAGGTTCATATAGCCCAACGTGTTTGCTATGTCTATACTCCTTATATGTTGCTGTCATTACTTACATGTACAATGTTATGTTTGATATATATACAATTTTCCATAACAACAGGAGTAAGAAATGATTTATGGCCTGATTGTGTTATCTTTTTTTCCCAGATGTTGCCTAGAAATATTTATAAATACTTGCACCCTTTTTAAATCATGTTACTACTGAAACTTATCACAAGACATAACCTGCTTAGGCTTAGGGGTGAGTGAATGCTTTAACAGGGAGTTATACCACAACTGGATAAACACTCTACATATATCTACCATAAATTTTAAAAAAATCACCCTGAAACATTCAAGATCTTTATAAATTAATTTTTATTGTAATGTTTCATATATATGCACATAACAGTAATGGCTCGATTGCTTCACTGATGCAAACCACAGCATTCCTCTACAAAAAAGCAAAATTCTGAAAAATATGAGACAGAAGCCCCAAACCATTCATAGCATTATGAGCTCCACAGAAGAACTGGACCAAATCATAAAATTTCCCAACAATCGTATTTTCACAGTGAAATCTTCAAAGGAAATGAACAGGTAATGGAATCTCTTCTACCATGTTTAAAGACCCCTTCCCATATCCTTGTGTCATACAAGAACAGAATAGTTGTTTGGTTCATAGCAGGTTGGGCCCCTTTAGCTTGGGAATTTCCAAATTCCAGATGCAGTTGCTATGTGACCAAGCATGTAATCATTTCAGGAAATAGGCACTGTTTTCCCTACTGGAACTTTCCAGCTTCTCATACAGTACGAGCAGGACAATTATGCTGCTTGCCATCATGCAAACCTGCTATACTACTATTCTGATCAACAGAGCACTGTTTGAGAAATTTGGAACATTCTATTTTCAAGCTTACACATATAGTTCAGACAGGATTTTAAATTTTCATAGAGATATTGCCCATCACCATAAAGCTGCTGCCTTCCTTAGAACAAATTAAATTGTGGAGAGAAGAATTATAAAGCTTGTCAGAGTGCGTCTAGCAAACGAGCTCAAATATTATCTCCAGAACAAATGTTCTCAGTGCTGAATAAAATGAATATAATTGACCATAACATGCAGCATGCTTTATACTGGAAATAAACAGACAGTAAACAAGCGTGTTGGGCTACAAAAGAGTTTGCTGAAGTGTGTGCACGTGGAAATTATAGTCATATATGCCACACAGTGCATGCATGTAAAGAAAGCATGAAGGGTTATATCAAAGTGCCCAAATACATTTATATCTTTGTGATCAATAAAAGGAAGACCAGACAGTTACTTAACCAGTAGTCCAGCAAATTATATTTTGCACGATAAACCAACAATAAATAGCACAAAATGCACATAATTTTGAGTCCAGTAGGTATTTATACAAGTATAACGCATTGTTGGTTTCTCTTAACAGCAGAAGACAGAGCACACATTTTGCATGCTGAGGAACAAAATACACCAAAGCAGAGACAGCTGAAGCCAAACCAGTGGCAGATGAAATACGTTGTCAGAGTTTTGCATGCAGCTCTGACTGACAAAATGCAGTCACCACACCCAGGCATAGTTACCTCATAGGCTGTAATCTAGAGTGACAGGAACAGGCATGAAGAACAGCAGATAAATACAGCTGCTAAGCAAACCCACTCATTCAGAACTCAACACTCACACAGCAATTCAAAATATGCATATTAAGTATCACACACCAACAATTAGTGGCTCAAAGTTTACATGATCCAGTCATTATGAATAACATCACAATGACGTAATCAAATACAGTTAAGTTTTCTCCTAACTTCTTTTCTTTTATGTTCTACAGAAACTTGACTGTGGAAAAATCCACAGGTGAAAATTTATCACCACCACAAGGTGTTCCTCCACTGGGACAGACAGATGTTAATAACTATATTCATCTTTATGCTCTACTTCTAGGCAGCTATAGTGACCCAAAATGACATCACTACATCCACATCAGTTCTCTGACAGCCTTCAACCAACAGAAAGTTTGATGGCAATAGAAAAGGCATTTGTATCTCAATGTGGTTAACAATATATATATATATATATTATAGTGTGTGTGTATGTGTGTGTTCACATCATGTCTTCTTACATTTGTTCCATAAAAAATGACATTGATAATAGGTGTTAAACACACACATACACACACATAGTAGCAACAAAGAAACCAAGCAATCTAAATAACACAACATGCAAGATCAGTGGTTCAGGGTGTTTATGAGGTGCATGAGTTAAGGTGTCTACAAGGTGCACGAGTTAAGGTGTCTACAAGGTGCATGAGTTAAGGTGTCTACAAGGTGCATGAGTTAAGGTGTCTACAAGGTGCATGAGTTAAGGTGTCTACAAGGTGCATGAGTTAAGGTGTCTACAAGGTGTATGAGTTAAGGTGTCTACAAGGTGCATGAGTTAAGGTGTCTACAAGGTGTATGAGTTAAGGTGTCTACAAGGTGCATGAGTTAAGGTGTCTACAAGGTGTATGAGTTAAGACAGCTACTAGGTATGAGAATTCAGATGACTGCTAGATGTGTGAGTTTAGATGGCTAGGGGGAGTTCAGGCAGCTACAAGGTGTGCAAGCTAAAGATAGCTATCAGGCGTGTGAGTTCAGATGTTTACCAGATGCTTAAGATGCCAGCCAGGTATGTGACAAGATGACTACCAGGTGTTTCAGTGCAGATGGCTGCCAGGTACGAGTAAAGACAGCTACCAGGTGTGTGAGTAAAGACAGCTACCAGGTGTGTGAGTAAAGACAGCTACTAGGTGTGTCAGCTGAGTTCAGATGGCCACCAGGTGTGTGATTAAAAAGGACTATCAGGTGTGTGAGTTGAGATGGCTAGGGGATGAAGCTCAGTTTCTTTGCTGTTACCACATGTTCACTCTCCAAGCACCAGTCACTCATTTAACTCATTTAAGTACACCATAAAACTAATTTTGAAAGCAATACTAATACATCAAACCAGGTATTCTTTTCATGAGCGGTGATCAATTGAAAGCAGATGAATGTGTGGCCGAGGAAGCTAGCGTGCACTCTGAGGAGTGGTGCCTACAGATAAGAAACGCTATGTCCGTGCACAGAAAAATTTGCAGAGGGAATATTGTTTCAAAGTACATTCCGATTTATGCCTACCAAATCCTCTCTTGTAGAGCCAGACGATGCAGCTCGCCACTTTGTCCATGCAGAAAGTGCATTCCTCACCTGTAGGCAACACTCGCTGTGTGTGTCTGACATCATGTCTGGATGCACAACTGCATCTGTTATACTGCTTGTGAGACAAGCACAGCACATCTGAATTTCAACCACCATCCAAACCAGAAATCAGAACAAAGACTCTTACCTCCTGACCCATGGTCGAGGTCTTTTTATAAGTACATCCTGATCAGTGACAGTTATTTCAATTGCTTCTGCAGTGCTTGGTGGACTCTCGCCTCCAGCACGGACTCGGCAGCTGTAAAAATCATCATTATCAATCAAAGCAGTAAATTAAGCTTGTCATCAGACATTAGACTTCAGCTGGTATATCTGAAGCAACTTTTGGAATTAAAAAAGTCTTTCTACTTACTCCAAAAATGCCTTGAGATCTTCCTTGAGAAAACGAATCCATTCACTTTCCAGTCTAGCTACTGCCTGCATCTTAGCTGTGTTGAATACTGCCGCCTCTATGAAATCCCGTGCTGTTTGCAGCATTTTGTGAAGGTTCAGACGTTCTTTTTCTGACAATTCTGGGGACATGTACATGCAAATAGATCAAAATTAAGCTTTTGAAAATCTTTCCAAACAAATTCGCATAATTAGAGCTCAAAGCGTGTCCAGTATTTTCACACCCTAAAGTAAAACTGCCAAAAGTCACTGACCAACTCTGTGAGGGCTGTCTTCGGACAGGTATCTGTTGTAGATAGACCAAGCATGGCACAGACGCAGCAGCCGGTCTACTGAGCGATCTTCTGTTGCACCAAATTCTGTTACATCTTGCCAGAACAGCAGGCATGAAAGAAGATGCTCGTTGCCTGGCAATCTGATAAAAATATCAGTTGTAATCATTTTATTAGTTATGAAAGGACAGTGCATATTAGCAGCCTTCCAGGGCACACTTTCACTTAATCTGGATTTTAAAATGACAAATAAATGGGGAAGAGAAAAAATGAGGATACAGGTATGTCTGCTGAACATCAAATCCTTATAGAATATCGAAATAGATGCACAAATTGACTGCATTTGTGTATCTCCTCTCCAATGCAAACTGGGTCTTGCCTGAGGTGACTTCTCAGTATACTGGATCTAGAGAAATATTATATACTAGCCTCTGTAAAATATTTAACCACTTTACGTGCCACTAGATTGAGGCCATTAGATGCACAGTGCAGCATTGTTAACACGAGTTCTGATTACACAAGAAATTGTTTCACACTGCTCCATCCTAAGTTTTGAGTCGTATGGTTCTATATAGTCTAATTTGTTTAAGACAAAAATTAGTTAATAAAACAATCTTTCTGTTTCCCCAAACCCCATTTAATGGGGTGCACTGCATTAGTTCCCTCCCTAAACTCACCGAGACAGATGTTGCTGGAACGGTCCCCCTGCGATTTTGTCCAAGGTTAAGGCAAGAATAAACCTGTCTTTGGACGACCTGAAAATACGAAAACCAACAGAAATTGAAATACTTAACATAAGCTGGAGTCTCAGTATGCACTTGGTACGAGGATTCACCTTAAGAGATCAGAAGCTGTCCACATAAGGACCTAGTTCTAGTATTTTGTCTGTGTTGTCCTGAAGGGGTAGTCCCCAAACACTTACTGTTTTTGTCAAGTTTGGTCTAGGGTTTTTTATCATCATATGTGATATTCCAAGCACCAGTCACTTTTTCATTTCAACATTAATAAAGTATTATCAGGTATAAAAATATAATACTAGCAGTGTTGCTTCTCAAATTTGAGAAAGAAAATGCTTCCAAACTGCCCCCCCTCCAAAAAAATTACTTTGTATTTTGTTATGAAAACACTAGTGAAGCAGCAAGCTCTGCTGTGTGTGTGTGTGTGGGTGGGTGTGTGTAGGCATAAGCATGCCCATGTATAGCTAGATACAAGTGAATGTGTTTGCAAACACATAGATAATCAGACAACTCAGAAAGTATAAGAAAAAGTCTTCTTATAAATTTCCCCGCCCCCCTCCCCCCACACACACATGCACACATGTCACACTTTCTGAACAGTAAATTAAGCATATGTAATGCTTATTAGGCTAAAGCGAACAAAAATCTGTAAGGTTCAGTGCCTGCAGCTTTCTAGATGTGAATCTCAAGCATGAACAAGGCAGAGTCAGGTCTAGAGTGAAAATGTAAAAAGAAATAATCTGAATCCTTCCCATTCAATTTCCTGCATAAAATGTTAATATCTACATAACTACTTCTAAAACAGGATTTATTTTCTAACAGAAATATAAAGTTTAAGATTCTGTGTCTGTGCACTTTCACTCACCTGGAAAACTGTACTCGTCGACTTAAAAAAAAAATGATACAGACATATGTATTCACACAATATTGAGATGACAACCAGCCACCCTCATACTAAAATAGGACTACAAGAATTCAAATACAGAAACAGAAATTTCTTCTTCTATAATAACAGATTTTTTCTAAATCTTGTCAGTCAATCTGAGGACTGAAGTATTGCAACAATTCACATATCTGCTTAATTGGACAAGCTCTTGATGGCTTATTGTTATAAGCCATCAAAGCAAAAGACTGATACCGTTGTGGCTGGTAAAATATTGAAAAAGGTCTGCTGATGCTGTGAATCTGACTTAACATTTACAGACAAAATGGTAGACAACTTTGTGAGGAAGTAACTTACTTTAAGTTTGTTGATGACATACTCCTCAGCCAGCTGGACTGGGCGGACTTATTAGACCGAGCAGATACCACAGATACTTTGGACCCTGCTCGTAAACTGCTTCCTCTTGCATCAGCACTTCCACCCTTTTAAAAAAAGGAGGTAATGAGCAAAAGAGTTACACATTTTCAGTCACAAAACTGTTATTTCATTTCTGCAAATCCTTCCTTTGGATTCATTTTGTAAGGCCTATTGTGTTACAAAGGTACCCTGGTTCCAGACTATCAACTCCTGCACTGACCTTTTCCACTACAGACATGAATCACGATGAACAGACAAAGATTTGGCCACGACTTACATGATTTTAGTTACCACCAGATCTCATTTCTAAACAGCTATGCTTACATATATACGTCCATGCTAGGTCAACATGACGACTCCTAAAGGTAGCACATAAGTTCTCTGGGTGCTTGTCTCTTGTCGCTTTTTTTTTACTGTTGACATTACCATCAACGTCTTCTTGGTCTTATATGCCACCACAACAAATGACTTCTGTGGTGCCTGGCCAAAAACTGCTGAGAACACTGATGCCCATGATCTCCTGAGTGGGCGTGACGGCACCACTACTCATATGGTCAACTCTCTTCTAATCCAGTGATAATGCCAGGCAGGCTGTGCACCTGTCAACCCACTGTGCTCACTCCTGAGCGCACAATCTCTGATCTTGAGACGGAACAAGCCAGGACATACACCCATACTACCCCATTACCTCATTAATGTTGCTGATGCTTAAAAGAGTATTTCTGATATAAATGATACAAATGACAACCAACCTTTGAAAAAGAGAAATGTTTGGCATAATCTGGGAAAACAGGCATGGAACGTGCCAGCGAGATGGTAGGGAACAGAGCACATTGCTGAGGACTGCGCCCACGCTTCAGATCGAGCTGTAGCTGTGACTCTATGACCTTAGCATCCAAACTATAAAAAAAACTTAAAATTAAATAAAAGCAACAACAAAAAAGCAGGAGAAACATGCCTAGCGTGACTAACTACATGAAGAGGAAATGTCTCTGTGTCTCTCTATTCTGATATTCCATGGTTAACTAGACAAATCTGAAGTCTTGGATTAGCAGAAAAATCTACAGAATGATACCACATTTCTGATTGTGGCATTTCTCAGAATGGTGAGGAGACAACAGTTAAACTGCTTTTGACTGGCATGATTTCAGAACTTTTTAGCTACAAACCTGAACCCATCTGTTCGTTCACAGTGAATCAAATAGCGTGGCAGCCAGTATGCACGAAGCCGGCGTAACACATCATACTGCGTTCTCAGGAAGATGGTGTGGCTCAATCCCACATTGTTTGCAGATCGTGTGATCTGCTCTTTAGCATCATGTGTCAACTTCAGCTTGTACTTGTCCTTAATGTCTCTGTCAATGCAAGTGACATCTATCAGATCTTACTGGTGGCGGTTAGGGGGAGGGGTGTGCATTGGATGAGCATATGCCCTCTCCAAATTTAAGGCTTAAGGTTTAGGCTTAACCAGCAGCCATAAATACACCTCCTGAATACAGCACTGATATACACAATAAATGAGATCCGAGGTGCACATCCAAGGAGATGTTCAGTTTAATTCTGCATACACTAGTTCCTTCATTGAAAAGTGTTACATAAAGCATCTTTGTTTACATACCTGAACAGCATGCCAGCAATCTCACGCTGCTTTGTATCATCAAAGTCCTCAAACAAATCTTTAAAATTTTCACAGTCAAGCCAGAACTCCATAAGGTAGTGTCCTGATGTGTCACGCAAGAACTCACGAAAATGCTCACATCCATTTCGCTGTAAAGATAAATTGATTAAAATGATCAACATACAGGGAAAAAAAACTGAGGGAAATATTCTTTTGGAAAAGATGCCTTACGTCAGCTTATTCACACTCTTCAAGGCTGTATTTAACCAAGAAGATTGACTGCACGATAGGTCTGTACCGACAAAATTTTTATGGCAACACTCTTCAGGCTCAGATGTGACCAACTGTGATACTTGACTCATAAATCTATTAAGTATTTGTATTAAAGCACAACCTTTATTCGCTAGATGCAAGTCCTTCTAAGGCTTTCAGGATACTGTACAGCTATTAGGAAGTTGTGCCCAAAAAATTTTTTTAGCAATTTTTGGTAATCTGCACCTGAAAAGGTCCTTTCAGTAGCTTTTCATTTACTCATAAGCTGGAAGATCGTGCCCCACACAAACTGTCTGAACAGTCCACAGTTCATGGTAGTCCTGGCAACCTAGTTTTCTGGTACCTAGTTTACTCAACCTTTTTATCTTTAAATAGGTACTTTAACTTTACCTAGTTTTACCATAAACTGAACCTAGTTTTTCCTAGATTTATTTAAAACTAGGTATTCCTAGTTCTCCTTTACCTAGTTTAAATACTCTTTAGCCTCGATCTTACTTTTCCTTACCTCATTACCAAAACTACTAGGTTACCTCCACTACCTCATGGCTGCAACTATCCTTCCATAAATAATGCACATGCCAAGAAACTTACAGTGTTTAGTGCGCATGCCGAGAAACTTATGGTGCTCAGTGCACATACCAAAAAACAGTGTTCAGTTCACATGCCAAGAAACTTACAGTGGTCAGTGCACATGCCAAGAAACTTACAGTGCTCAGCACCTGCTCCTTCATCTGCTGAATGGTCATCTTTAGACGGCCCTCCATGTTGCGCATATCTGTCTCAGTCTGTTCATCACTTATGTGCTCTTCTTCAAATGTGACGTAAGTCTGACCATTAGGTTCTGGTTCTTCTTCGCCAAACAATGCATCAAAGTCTGGCAAGGGCAGGTGTGGGAACTTCTGGTAATGTTCATAGCTAACAGGTGCAGATAAAGCTCTGCACACCGAAATAAAAATGTTTACAAAGTAATTAAATTTTTTAAATTTTATTGGCTCTTAACATTTCCCACATATTTTTATACTAATGAAATCTGTGAATAAGAATAGTCTGCTAGTTATGGACAATAACCTGCAATAGAAAGCTATAAGGAAAAGAGCAGTAACACGACGCCAGGTATTTTGAACCCTACCTTGTTCCCCTTTGGAACGCCTCTTCTGTAGATGACTGTGGGGGTTGTTTATCTTGAAGGGATGACTCCATACTTCTGCCTGTATAACCAAGCATGTGAAAGAGACTTCAATTGGTCACAGGGACATTAAACATTAGAATAATGAAGATTCACAAGGTTGAAATACAAGGCGTTATATAGAACAAATTTGTGGAAGCCTTTAACCAGTTGCTGTACCTCCCCAAGCCTCCCACCCCCCAAACACATCTGCTTTAGTCATCACAAGTTTGTGTAAAATGCTAAGTAAATCATTGGCCAAACCCAAAATGTTAACAGTTAGGTAACTATAAGATAAAACAACTACACCTATCTGCATAACTCCAAGAATAGTATCAGACGGTAGCATTTCTCTATCATGACAGCTCTTTCTCTCATTCTAAATACCACAGAGAAAAATAGACGGTTTCCTAACAACTTCATCATTTGATGACAGAAAACAAACAGCTCACCCAGAGACAGAGCCAGAGAGAGAGAGAGAGGATGAGGAGCCGGAGAATTTACAAAAAAAAAAATCTTACCACTGTTTGTTGCAAGAATAACCTCAGCTATACTATGTATTCTGAAATTACAAAAAAAAAACCCCAGCCATTTAGCACATAAAAAAAGAATTTAAGGCAACACAATATAGATATAATACATACTATAAAAATATGTATGTTGTTTAAAAATGCAGATATGTGTTCTTGTTCTAATGGAATTGTATAAAAGTTGCTGTTCTGTCATTATTTCCATATTTAAAAGACAAAAGAAAATCTTTAATTTGATAAATAAATGACAATTAAATCCCAAAGCTTTGGTCACAACACTCTTTAAACTCAGCAGGAGGGCTAAGGCCATTTTGAGGAAAATCAACTTCGAAAAGACGCACGTTGTATATTGTGCAAAACCATCACTTCCATCAGTCTGTTAGGCGTAAAGTCATAAATGATGTCAGATGGAATATTTAATGCTGACTTCCCTTTGCTGCTTCTTTGTCAGGTGCACTTTCAATCTCTTTTCTAGATTTAAAACAGTTCTTTTGCACTCGTCAGGGGATTTGGGGTCGACACTTCACTTTTCTCAGTGAACATCTTTGCAAAAAGAAGTCTGCTAACCTTTTTCCGCTTGACCAGGGAAAGTCGTATACTGCGCAAAACCGGTCACTTTCGTTGGTCGGTGGTCTGGTTAAGGTGGGAGTCGTAAATGGGAGGTCGTTTATCTAGTAAATGGTCTCCATCAAAATGTTTGGGGTCTTGTGGTGGAAGAGGTTGTATATGGGATCCCGAAGGTCTTATAAGGGAGGTTTTAGTGTATCATGTGGCACAACATGGAATGGATCACACTTGCATGGACATCTAGACATCCAGGTCCACGCACACATGCAGTCATGCACAACAGATAGCAGACCCATACCTAGCTGTCCTCTTGGTCCTGTGAAGAGGCTTTTCTGAAGACTTGTTTCCTGCACTACCTGATGATATCTGTTCCTGCTTTTTGCTAGAAGTCTCCTTGGTGTTGGAACTGTCATTGTTGTTTGTATCGTGGGGAGTGATATCATCTGCAGAATATATCTCTAGTTTAAAATTATTGCAGGAAGGAACATGCTGCCTAAAAACTGTTAGCTTTATTGTCAAAAACAGATGACAGGTAATTATTAAATAGTTTGATTTTTCTGTCAAATTAAGCCGAAGCCTACACATACACAAGCATGCAAGTTCTCTGTATGACATACACACATGCATGCATGCAGGCAATCATACAAATATATGTGTGTCTTCAAACACAAAAAATGACTTCCTGATTCATTCACACCACAGTGTACACACTCTGAACAATTTCTTATTTATTCACACCAGTTATGCTCACTATAAACATTTCCCTTTTCGTTCACACCACAGTGCACGTGCTCACTATGAACAATTCCTTATTCATTCACACCACAGTGCACGTGCTCACTATGAACAATTCCTTATTCATTCACACCACAGTGTACATGCTCACTATGAACAATTTTGATTGGCATGCTGAAGGCGCGACTGCCCGGTCGTTCATAGCGGTAGAGGGCTGAGTAGTTCAGGTCACCCCACAGGTCATCATCCTCAAGAACATCATGTCCACTGTTATCTATGCTGTTGCTGAGAGATGAAATGTATGTCTCGGTCTGACGACTGTAGCCACGAATATTGCGACTGGAGCAGCGGCTCGCAGAGTTGCCATCATCAGTAGGTCGCAGCAACAGCTTTACAAGCTTCAGTTCTCGAAACAACTGTGTTCTGTGTCACGAGAGAAATTAAGAAAACTGTTATGTTTCAGATTGCAAAGATCTTTTCTTTGTTACATTCTCTTACCAACCAGTAATCCTACAGTTGTAAGATTGCACAACTGTAATTTTAATCTGGGATTCTTTTGCAGAACAGCAACTGAATTCATCCATCATCAAATGGGTTTTCTTCTCCCTCTAACATCAAATCCTTTTGATGGGTTTTTGGTCTTTTTTAGCTTTTGTTTTTAAGACAAAACTAAGGACAGAACAGACACAAAACAACATAAAATACACAAGGAATTTTTTTCTAAGGTCTTCAAGTTTACTCCTGCCCCGTCAGATTTCAGTTGCTTTATCTGCTGAGGTGGACAGTCCTGTAATCTTGCTTGTTCTTTCATTTCTATTCAATGTTTCTAAAAAATAGATGTCAAAATTAATTTTCAAAGGAAATTGTTCAAAGTGACAGTAATTTTTTAAAAAATCAGCATGCAAGAAACACAGAACATTATGACTCTTCGCTCACTTGAGAAACAGAGGAAGTCTGTCACTTCTTGCCCACTCCAGCATTTTCTCCCTTTCAGCATCTGTGGCTCCATAGTGGAGTGATGCCAGGTTACCCCCAGGAAAGGTGCCTGAGTGATCTGGAGCTCCTTCATCTAGTTCCTCAAAGGCACCTGTCAGACGGTTGTATACCAACGCCTGGGGGAAAACCTGAAAGAAACTCACAATGTTTAAGCTGGACATTGTCACCTTGAAAGACTTGCTCAGCTACCATTTTCATTTTAATTTTCATGTTAAAAAAGGCTTAAAAAGTGTAAATGACAATGTAGTTTTCTTTTTTAAAATAAAACAAACAGTTATTATAACATTTATTTTTATGTCTATGTTTACCAAAAAATCTTAAATGAGTTATCTGGAAGATAAAATTGATGGGTAGATTTTAGAGTTCTTTACCAAAAATTTTTTTAATCACTGTAATAATCTCTTTGGCATGAGACATTTGTTCTCATTAATTTTTGTAAAACACACTCAGATATCCAGACATATGCTGCATACACATATATGCATAGTTACACTTCAACATAGGTATGAACACACACATTGCAGCTATATAAAAAATATAGTGTGTCTATCCAGTTTTAATCCTTTCACATGACACTTACTGGCAACGCCAAAAAGGCATTGAAGAAGTCAAGGAACAGATCATCATAGGCCAATAGATCTTCCAGATTTTCACCCGTGATTTCAAAACCTGGAAATGCATCCAGAAAAATCAATAGAAGTTTTAATCAAACTTTGAACACTTAAACTTTGAGTAAGGGCTTCTTCATTTTCCCATAATGGCACCTGCCACCCCTTCTTTTGTCAGCTAAGATCCACTACTTTTGTCAGCTAAGGTCCACTACTTTTGTCAGCTAAGGTCCACTACTTTTGTCACCTAAGATCCACTACTTTTGTCACCTAAGGTCCACTACTTTTGTCAGCTAAGGTCCACTACTTTTGTCACCTAAGATCCACTACTTTTGTCACCTAAGGTCCACTACTTTTGTCACCTAAGATCCACTACTTTTGTCACCTAAGGTCCACTACTTTTGTCAGCTAAGATCCACTACTTTTGTCACCTAAGGTCCACTACTTTTGTCAGCTAAGATCCACTACTTTTGTCACCTAAGATCCACTACTTTTGTCACCTAAGGTCCACTACTTTTGTGGTTTCTGAATGCACTATACTTCTCTCAGTGTCAGCTCAGTTCTAGCCAGTGTGTGTCTTGTTATTCTCTAAGATCCCACTTGTCTTCTAATATTTTGCAAGTACTGGATCCTTCGAGAACATCCAAGCAAGACAATATGATGCCATACACAGCTCCTGTCATCTTCAGGCCTGCATATACTAAAGATGAATTTAATTCAGCTTTACTCTCACCCGGAAAAACACTTCCAGGTTTGTGACTGGTGTTTACATAAATATTGAACAGATGGATGTAATTGAGCAAAGTGAAATCACCATAAAAGTACATCCTTAAAAAACAGAGATCGAGAGAAGGGGGGATTGAAAAGAAAAGAACAAATACAAGCATCTTTGAGAAAGGCCAGTGACTTCATTGGGATGGGAAACCAGAGAGCGCAGATAACTTGTAGTTTGTGAAACACAGATGACTCACAAAAATTATAGGACTCGGCCTCAGAATCCGTTTCTGACTCACAGCTCTCCATTTTGCTCAGTTAACTCTGTTCTCTAGTTCTGAAGATGTGTTACAACAGATGTGTGCAAACATGTCTCCATCAACTCTTGCCTCCCCAGGATATGCCGCCGAGCCTTCTCATATCAACAGCACATTATTTTCGGCAAAATCACTGCTGGTTGGTTGTACAGTAAAACTTTGCTCTTCAACACTTCTGGGCGGTGCATGCTGTTGTTCAAGGTCCCACGTGATGTCCCCAACGGCGATCGTTGGCTAAGTTCTACTTTATGCGTGTCTGGTGAGACGTTCCCAAACGCTGCATTCATTCACAAATCAGTGAATGGGCGGTTTTAGCCACACGACGCTTCACCTGCTGAAAGTCCAACGACGTCAGCCTGAAGTGACCGCAGGCTGTAAGTGTGGCGCTGCACTCATCGATCGACGTACCTCTCACCCCAGGTATGGTGCAGCTCTGGTTAAAGTCTAGCACCAATCTTCCAATGCTGGAAGGCAAGATTGTTCAGCTGCAGTGTGTCATGCACGTGTTGGATGACCAGGGTCTTCAGCGTGCTTTTGAAATGTGGCCACCAACATCTCCAGCGAGAAACAAATGTAGTACATTTCAAAGAAATCGAAATGTGGTTCAGGAGTTGACTATAACTGCCTTGCAAGCGAAGATATCACAGAATTACAACAGTGTTTTGGTTTGCATTTGCGTGCTACAAACGATTCCACAATGAACCTCGGGCTTTTTTGACGTCTTCCAAACACGCCTTCGAAGGATCGAGGCACTCCTGGCGAGGGCACCTGTACGTGTTGACTGATCTGTTTGCTAGGCAAAACTCAAGAGCTGCAAATCTCACAAACCCTTTTTAAAAAAACTGAACTGTAGACGCATGAGCTATAGTCGAATGCAATACCCTAGTCCTCAAGTTGCTAAGGGCGTCAGCATATGACCCGCCGGGGGAAGGGTAAGCAGACAAAGTGCTATATGCAAGCATCGCAGCAAGGCTAACCGCTCTTGAACGGCAAACGATTTATGGGTAAAGCTGAGTTTATGGCAGTGAACCCTACCACGGTTTCCTTCACAGGGGGAAAGCTTAAGCACAAATATGGAACGTTACACCAGCCGATAATTAACTTCCCAGGCGATCAGTCTCTGCACGTGGCATACTCGATGTTCTGCGCCAAAATCTATTCCGTTCCATCCTCCGCCCGCTCTCTACAGCTGTCGGCAGCAGGGCAAAACATTCTTCTGACTTCTTTCTTCTTCCTCACGTTCTCGATCACAAAGCACCGCTTGTGGCGATACAGTCGCTGGCAGTCTTCCAATCCACAACATGTAAGGCACGCAACTCGTTCGATCATTTCTACTCCTGGTCGTCGAGAGCCCGAATTCTACAGGGTCGATCATTTAGATATCACTATTTGGTGTCAGTGAATCTCATCTTAACAGGCTGTTAACTTGACAAATGTCCAGGGTTGGCTTGCATGATCAGCATTCTTTTTTCCTGTTTATTCGTAAAGGTGCACGTAAAATACAGGGCGAAGAGCAGCTACGCGGTTCGTATCTCCTGTTCATACTTAACGATGGACGCAAAATACACAGGGCATAAAGGGTCTTGTTAAGACCTCTCTTATGACCTGAAGGGCAGCTACGAACGCTCATGCAAGCCAGCCCAGGTTCGAAGAACTAGATCTAGACGTAGGACGCACGTACACTACACTTGTCGATTAAGAACCGCTCTACGAATGTCCACGGCCGTAAAGGTCATGCGGATACCGACACAAAGGGCATGCACGAACCACAGAAATCAGAAATCAACGTTTAATGAGGATCTCGAAAAGTACAGAGATGATTAATGTCTCAGCAATAAAGGCAGTGGGGTGAGTGTGAAAGGTCGATGCGTACCAGCAGTTCGTGAGCTGCAAGCTTTGTTAGTTTGTACAACGGCTCGCTAGGCGCGCCTCTAGTGAAGAGGCCCCCTCCCCCCACCCACAAATCCTGCCAGCGCCTTGCTGATGGATGGCTAATCGCCCGCGCGGACGCTGATTGCGTAATTAAATATTCATCTAGCCCAAACCTTTGATACAGTCTATGGTCTCCAGCTTTGTGAGCGCGTCACCAGAGGCCGTTACGGAACGTGTCAGCTGCTGACGGCGTCCCAGCAATTTTCCTCAAGAGAGGGGTGGGTGCAAATCAGAACGTATCGTGAACGTATATCTACATAAACTGTTAGCAAATATCGGCTGAAGGTATCATTTTAACTCGTAAATTACAAGCATACAGGGGTATACTATTGCCAGGTAAGAGAACTAATTACGCATTTCTTTCAACTTAATACTTACATTGTAAAAAAACAAACAAACAAAACCACAAAGTGCAGCCAAGTAGTTGACTGGAGGAATACGAGAGGGTAATATTCTGATACAGCACGCAAAACCAAACTGTTAAAAGAGGCTGTACTCATCAGATGTTTTCGGAACTGTATGAAATGCCTGCAGGGCAAGGGAAGACGTCGTGCAATGCTATGGACCTCTCCAGAAGACTGAGGAAGTTGCAAGAAGCTTTCATCTGGGGGTGATCGTCAGAGAAACTGGTCAAGTTTTTACAACACTGCACATTACACTGTGCATTGTGTATTAGAACTGTTTTCAACTGGGTGGAAATTTCCAAAACACAATAGAACTTTCTTGAAAACATGAAGTCAGGCAGTTCAGTTACTGTAAGAAATGACTGTAGTGCACTAAACCAAGTTTGGAAATGCAATGGAACTGTCCAGCACCTGGTAAAACTTTCTGGAATGACAAGTTTCAAGAACATGATGGAACTGTAGACAGGCAGCCCCAGTATGCTCTGGTAGCTGCAATAAAATGGCTGTTATAAAACAAAACCCCTGGAATACATCAAAACTCTCCACCACATTGAAGAACTTTCTGGAAAAGAATGCTGCTGCAGTGCAGGCTTCAGAAACACATTGGTAACATATGGAAGGAAGCAAATGTTTTGGAGACTCTAGTCCTGAGACACACTGACCCATTCTACAATGATTAAGTACCTCACTATGGTTTTCTGCAAGTTGGCAAAAGTTTCCAGAACAAGATGGAATTGTACAGAAAGTTGAGGGATCAGTGATCTACAACATGTTTTAGTAACCATACAAAACATTTACAGGGCTAGACAAACTGCCCTGCAATGCTACTGAGCTCTCCACAGCCTACAAGAACTTTGGTACAGCATCAAATTTTCTGGAAGAGAAGGGCACCACAGAGCAGTCTTCAGGTGCTGCCACTTCAGGAACACCCAGAAAAAGTACGGAACAAAGTGGGGATTCGGGGAATCCAGTTTTGACATGCAGTGACCCGTTCTACGTTTACACAAGTAGCAGTTTTCTGTAAGTTCACAGGGGATTCCAGAGGATCAGTGGGCTCTGAAATGCTTCGGGAACTCCAAAACATGCCAAAAGCGAAAGAGAAACTGGCTTGCAGCGCTATAGTCTCTTCCACAGCATGCCGTAACTCTGGCCCAGAACTGATACTTTAGAGCAGAAAGGACTGGAAGAAAATGGAACTCCAGAGCAGTCTTAAGGTATTTTCGCTTCAGAAGCAAGGGGGCAACCTTGGAACCAAGCAGGGGTTATGGGAATTTAGCAAAACACAGAAGCCATAGGAGGTCACCCATGTGGACCCTCACATGGATTTACCAACACAAAATTACATTTTATTTCAGCACAAAGCTTAAAAACAAGAAGATCCAAATATCAAAGAAGAAAGGGAGGGGTTTGTAGTTGGCAGAAAGCTGATGGGGAACAACATTTTCACCTGAAAATGAAAGAGACATCTTGCAGTGACCTAGTGCTTGTCACAAGAACAATTAATATAAAGGAATTTAAAATAATACATAATGTAAATGTAAAATCAAACATTTCCTGCATGATTCAACTTTGTCAGCTGAAATAGGCAATTGAGAAAATGTCTGCCATAAAGATGAAGATTTCACTCAATTCCCATCTAAAAATCTTCTACCCCATATTATCAGTTCTGTTTGCTGCATTCCGGGTGCATCTTTGTCTGTAAAAGGATTTGATCCTATTTCAACTGCACTTTCTGAGCTAGACAGGTGGCCCACTTCCTGCAGTTTAGTCACGCTGTGTGAAGATAGTTGTAGCTTCAAAGCCCTGACCTCTGACCTTCAATTACACAAACAGATTTTTGCTGGGCTCCTGCCAACTTCATTGTCGCTTCTGCCTATTCACTTTGAATCTATCAAGTTCTGTTTCAAGTGATTCATTGCTTTTTCTAGATGTGATCATTGCATATTTTGATCTTGACCTGGTGACTGGTGAATTGGTGTTTTCCTGTCGAGGTTGAGTTACGGTCAGATTATTAACGGGTCTCTTTTGTCCAGGTATCTTCCGTCACTTCTAAATATGGACTTTAGTTTATCTTTGAAGTGGCCCTAAAGCTTACACCAAGACAGCCAAAACCGAGTTCAGTAACTGTGTAGGCTGGTGGAAAATTATGTTTTTTATCAACACCAGTCGATTCACTCAGCTGTTCATCATATTAACAGTTAACTATGATAACAACTGCGTAAAGAGTGTACTGTATATCAACATAGTTTACTATACATGCACTATAATGCATTACGATGACAATTTGTAATAGACATATGAGACATTTTAATTACTGGAAACAAATAAATATTGTTCACTAGTAACATATCTATATAAACGCTTGATCGTTGGCAATGACCTTACAAGGGTCTGCACGAAGTTTCCATCATGAGTACCACTAATTGCTCCTGTACTCTCCCTCTCTCTTAACTTCTCGTGCAAACAGCCGCCCGCCACACTATGCACCCTGTCTGTGCGTGCGTGCATGTGTGCGCGTGCCTATCTTCTGTCTCGGAAAACATAAATCTGTAGCACACCATGCATTTCCCAGACTCACCCTTCATAGTGTAGGACTTTGAGGAGAAGCCACGCTTCCACTTCAGCGGTACTGAGCAACGATCGGTCAAGCTGAATGATCAGAACGTCGGTAAAATTACATTTTTATAACTTATGTCTCTGCACTCAGTTGCCCAGTTCCCATGATGAGGACACCCCGCACCGGAACTGAGGTATGTTGACAGAGTTGCTAGGAACGGGCGACCAACACCATTCAATTAAGCGGCACTGTCTTATTTGCCTCCCTTGATGCACAGGCTTCATATGTGCGATTATTTCCCTCTCAAATCTGTAATCAGAGCCCTTTCTGTTAAGTGTTGCTAAGTGACAACAGCCACAATGAAAACCATGGTCAGCAATTAAAGACAAACCTTGCGATCTTCTTTTTGATTTTTCAAAACACAATACCCTTTACCCACAGATACTTAGTACACATCACTACGGCGATGAGCTTACTACTAAGCAAGTGGAAAAACATTAATAAGCACCGATGTCGCATTGACACAAGTAATTCAGTAGGAAGAGGGTCCAAAACTAAAAATTACTCATAATTTTACAACGTTTTGTGATCATAAGCTATTATGGTTAACATGTTACTGCTGCGTTCGTTTGTTTACATTTAATCATGTCATAAGCGACTTAAAATGGCAGCTGTGACTGCATGTAGGTTTGCCACCACGTACATTGTTCGACGTTTTACCCCAGCATACGTCACATCTAAACGATGTATCAAGGTATGCTTACCAGAAACGAAAACTCTTATTATTTTAAAATTAGGAAAACTTAATGAAAGTGTACATCCTTGAAGGGGTTATCAGATGTTGCCCTAGCCTAAACAATTCGGTAAACTAATTTAAAATTGTGACTGGTCGCTCGCTTAGTCACACTGGAATAAGTTACCTGAAATCAGAATATAAATCTCCCAGCCTCAGCATAATACCAGTCCTACTTCTAAGTTCATGTATTCGGGTCAGTCAGCATAGTACAACATACGTCATTATGTCTGTTCTTACCAGTACAGTCTGTAGATAGGTATGTCCTCTTCATTAGTTCATTGTTACTCAGTAGTTATTGTATATAGCGTTATTATGTCAAAGATGTATAATTTTGGGTTATACAGGTTGGAGACCCACTGCCAGATATTGTACTGTACGAGGGCTCTCCAGATAATGGTGTGAAAGCCAATGAACTTTACAAAGGGAAGAGAGGCATCATATTTGCTGTTGTTGGAGCATTCAATCCAGGATGCACTACAGTATGTGAAATTAAGTTAGAGTTACTGTTTCCACTCTTCTTTAACTACTAATTTTTATACCCCATATGCCATTGCATGTATTGGTTTAAACAAGGCCTTTAGTTTTACTTTCCATTAAAATCTGGTGCAAGAAAAGTTTTGATGTGGTACTTCCAGTGTGTTATATTGTTATTAATTTTTTTGTAAGGGTTGCACAAAACTTGCAGAACAAAATGATAAAAACAACAACAGAACAGTGATCTGCAAAACCATGAAAACCACATAAGAACAACAAAACAAATGAGATTGAACTGCACAGTATGTGTATTGTTCTTGTTTTGCTTTTGGAAGACATTTCATTCCAGATATTAGAAATAAATGTTCAAATAGTGACTAGATTCATTAGTTTATAATAAATTCATCGTTACTTCTTACTGTTAAAAGCAGGCTTCATGGTTTGTACTTTTTTCTAGTGCATTTGTGTCTTATGTCTTATCTATCATTTACTGGTTTAGGTGCAGTCAGCCAGTTATCACTACAACAATGTCAGTATGATCGTTAGCAGCAACTCCATTGTCACCGCTACCATTAGCATGAAAGGAAAAAAAATCTGCACAACCGTGGAAAACTCAGCTATTTTTAGCATCTTTTGTTTATAAATGTGCACTGACAAGACTAAATAGAATGTAGGAAATAGGGGGGCAGTAGGTTTGACCAGCAAGCACTTCAAGCCACTCAAGCCACATGCAGCCACCTTCCACCAGCAGCCACAGTGTGTCAGGAAAAGCGACCAACAAGAGGGCTTCATGTCGCCACCATCAGTACAGAGCACCCAACCACAGTCCCCTTCCCTCCCCTCTTCCTTCCTCAAATCCACTCTCCCCTCCCCCATAGTGTGAAATCATCACAAGGTGGAAACACTTTCCTTCCCAAATCAACAACAACAACAACAACTGAGTTTTAAAAAATTGTTAATGTGTTATAACTTTACACCCACAGGCTCACATTCCTGATTATCTGGAGCTCTACCACAAATTTAAGGTAGGATTTAAAGAAATTTGATTCTTTGTTTTGGACTTGGTGAATATTGAGAAAAAACAAATATTTTTACAGATGAAGATAAAGACCTTTATGGATTTAAAATAAACACAGTTTTCCAGTACCAGTGGCCTGTAGGCTGACTAGATTGTGATTTAAATTTTGACCCTGTTTTATTCAGCATTTTGATACAATTTTGATTATCTTGTCACAATACTGTACTGTGACCCAAAGTGCTCATGTCTCAATTGGTGATCCTTAACTGCACCTCCCAAACAAAAATGCAAGCCTGGTAAGGCCTCTCCATGCATGCACACACCGTGCTCACCCGTGTGCACAGCTCACTGACCAGTACAGACTGACTTTCTCAAGCGCTGTTGTGCAGGTCAGACATGTGGATTACCTCTGCCCTGTGTTTTTAGCGTGGCTTACGTTTTGGCGTCTTGACTGCCTCTACACTGCACTGCAGTGTCTTTGCGTCTCAAGGAACTCGAGCTTTTTCTTTTTCCTTGTGTCTGCCTGTACTTCTACTGTTTTTTTTTTATATAGATAAACAGTGTTGTTCTGTGTGGTGTTGTTCCATCTTTGCCGATCACCTCTGTAAGTGAGCATTGCTTGGTATTCACGTTTGATTGCCCCTCTTGCCTCCAGCCTCCTTTGGTGGAGGGTGGGGGGCAGTGTGGCAGTCCTCTTCTGGTGCTGTGAGGTTCCGTTCCGTTCTGTTCTGGCAGACCCTCTCCTGTCACCGCCAGGATGGCCACTTGGGTGTTGCACTTGCTTCACAATGCCTCCGCCTTAACGTCCGGTTTCCTTCTTAACATTGGTAAGTTTTTGGTCACCCACCTCCTTTTTGTGCTATTCAGCACTTTGGGTCAAGATACAGTATTATGACAAGAAAATACTAAAGATCCTTTAGCAATACTTACCGTGACCCATCATAGGCCCACCCTCCTCCCCACTGGCCTTTGTGTCTGGCATGAGAAGGTCAGTCTGTATTGGTCAGCGAGCTGTGCGTACTGGTGACGCCCGGTGTGCGCGGAGGGGCCTTGCCAGGATTGCATTTTTGTTTGGAAGGTGCAGTTAAGAATCGCTAATTGAGATATTAGCACTTTGGGTCATGGTAAGTATTGCTAAAGAAACGCAAATTTAGAGAAAAAAATTTGTATTTTTCCTTTCAGGAAGAAGGATATTTGATAAGCTGTGTGGCGGTGAATGACCCCTTTGTCATGGCAGCTTGGGGGAAGGCAACAGGAGCAGAAGGAAAGGTGCAGTGATGTAAATTCCTCTTGCATTAAGGAAATAAATATGGTTAAGGAAAATTTAGTAACATTCTGTTTCTTCATAAGTGCAAGTCTGCCATCTTTTGAAATTTTTGCCAAATGGTCTTGGAGTCTGTCTTCTGCAATTTGAAACAAATCAATAAATTATGCGCTGTGCATTTTGCGGCCAGAATTGAGATTTTTTTTTTTGGAAGGGTGTGTGTGTGTGTGCTAGCTGATGAAAAATACATTGAAGAAATCTTTGGAAAAGATTCTCAGTCTGCTATCAAATGGATTCTAGCCACATGTTTGGGCAGCTGTCAGATATATAGATTCCCAGGAGGCAATGCTTCATGATGCAGTTGAAGGCTACACACTTGCATTTGCTCCCAGTAAATGCTGGTGATACATGCTCTGACTGTCTACATGTCTTTTCTTTTTTTTAAAAATTCTATTAACACATAGGACATATTTTGCCTTGTGCCTTTGTGGAAGAGTCTGGAGACGGTCACTACAAGAGGGATTCTGTGCATGTGCGCAGAGATCGGGATTTTTTTTTAAAAAGCAAGTTTTGGCTGTTAGTGTTAACCAACAGATTATCCACATTGTGTCTAAATACTTTTGTTTTTTCCATGTGCCTTCTTTCTACCCACAAAGCTTCCACCTTTGTGAGTTTTAGGAGTTACATCCATGTGTATTTTGTGATTTTAAAAAAAATTACTAAGCCAATACCATGAAATATTTAGTCTTCATTTAAACAAAGAACCTTGTCTGACATTTGTGGGATGTTTATTTTCCTAAAATTTTTGATTTGCAGATTAGAATGCTAGCAGACCCCCAGGCCAGGTTCACTAAAGCACTGGGCATGGAGATAGACTGTACAAAGCTGCTGGGGAACTTTCGGTCACAGAAGTGAGGATGACAGCTTTGTTATGCGACATTTCTCTACCTTATCGTAATCTATGAATAATACAAATATGATAATCTTAATAAAAATTCTTTCATTGGTGCAGCTTCCATATAAGATTGCGATAACTGTCAAAACTGTTGACATTCTATGATCAGACCCACTTGTAAAAAGCAAGCCATTTTGAGCAGTTGCAACAACTGTAGCCTCAACCTGACACTTAGGACTTTTGGATGTGTTACTCTTGTTGCAGGTACTCTTTAGTGGTAGAAGACAGCATAATTCGAAGCATCAACGTGGACCCAGACCACACCGGCCTTGCTTGCCTGTTGTGTATTAAAACTATGAAGAATGTAAACAGCATAGCTGGCAAAACTTAATGTTCATTTTAACATTAGGTCTGTGCATGATATTATTAGTCAGTTTTACAGCTTTTGACACCCCAGGATATTTGTCTGGACATTTCCAGAACATCTTGTAGACTGCATGTCTGAGGCTGTTGTGCATCTTTCCTTGCTGGTTAGTGGCGGTCTTGTTTGAACATATTAATTTTTTTGGTTCTTTTTTTGCCGATTTTTTCCTCTTGTTACACACGATTGGGCATAAATTGTGAACACCTCCTCCCACCCAGGGAACAGTGTAAATGTTTAGTGCTGATAATAATAGGATTGCTGCTTCTTTTGGGTTTATATTTGTTTTTCTCTTGTCGTGGAATATTCTAGAAAGGCAGTGAAGACGTGCCTAACATGGAGTGTCTTAAAAGGGAAAGATCATTACAGCTCTGGCTGAACTTTTTGTTTTTCCCTTTTTTTGCTGTACTCTCTTTGTCCAGCAAACTTAGCACTGTGTTGCACATAGTATACAACTTTAGCTTATGGAAAATCAAAATAACTTGGTAGCCATGAGTCCAGGTGTATAAAAGCATTTTTGTGCCTGGAAATACTATTCTTGATATTATCAGCACCCATGTCAAAAGATACTGCCATGATTTTCAAAAGGTACTTGTTGACAACAGTTTGTCATCATTTATATGTGAATGATCTGATTGGAGATTTAATGTGGTGTCATAAGCTTGGCGTTCCTTTCAAATTCCGAACTTCAAAATTTTCTAGGCCTAAATGACAGTTTTCACTGTAACTCACTCGTCAAATAAAGTGAGCACAACTTTCTAATGATTATCATTACCACCATTATCACCCTTCACCATTGTTGTCATTGTCAGTTCTTACCCTGACTGTTTGTGGTGAATGTCAGGATTCGGATGCGGCAGGTGAGGTTCTGTCTATGGCCTTGTACCACTTGCACCAGTTGTGAGTGTTCTGCTACATTATGAATTTTGGTCAACGCTGATACCAAGCCGGTGAAAACTTTTGTTAGCTAAAACAGTCCTGAGTCAGTTTCTGTATCATTTTAATTTTTTTATCCTCTTATGTATACTGTCATGACCTGGGCTGTGCCCAAATCCAAGTACATATTTCAGGGTGCTTGGCTGATGTTTGATTTCATTATAATCAAGAATTTTCAGGTGACCAAAATTAGTTTTGTAGTTTTTATTAGGTGGCGTTTTGTTGTTGCAGAATAACAATGTTGCTAATCTATGGAACAAAATGTCAGATATAAGATGTAAGTATTTAGCATATTTGACATTTATCTTTCCCTTCTTGATATTAAAAATAATGTAAATATTTGATGAGAGAGTAATTAAAAACCTTTGAATATGCCTATTAAGGGGGGATGATTGGATGAGGTTACAAAATAAATTTTACAAAAGGTAGAGCCAGAACGTAACTTTTGAAGTGACAATAAATATGCAGCACCTAAAACAGTGGATCTGACCATGTAGAAACTATGTAGACTTGAAGTCTAAGGGGAAGATATGGTGCCAGATCAGTTTTACAAGTCAGACTATTTTAAAAGAAAATTAGAATATGCAGGGTCTCCTCTAGCTTTTTGTATAAGATTTCATCAGCAGATTGGTTTCTTGCTCATTATTATCATTTTATTTCTCCACCAAGTTTCATATGTTTTGAAGATTATTAAATTTGTTTGTATGTACATACCTAGAGAAATAGATTTATTCTGTTAGCCAGAAGTTGCATTTTTGCAGATTAAAAAAAGTATTGAAGGTAAACTTGGTAATCTAAGACCTTCAACTGTCTATTTCTATTGTTAGATCTTTCTTGTTTTGTATACCAGTTTAGGTGTTACAAAGCACCACAATTAAGGCATGAAGATATACATGTGCTTAACCAGGCGCTACCACATGCATATAATGTATGCAAGATTCCACTTTGTGTCAGTTAACAAGAATCTGGACGACTAAATATTTTCTCTTAGCTACAGTGCAGGAAGACATGGATGGTATGAAAGTATTGTGTAAACAAACATAATGGAAGTAATCTATATGTTTGTATATCATTATTTTTTAAATTCTGCTGAAAATGTCTTTTATAGTTTGTGCTTTGTTTGCAACTATGTTCAGTGGCTGCCAACAAAAACTGGAGGACAGTTTCACTGGTTCATCACACAAAATTGGGTTGACCATCTAGGCTTACAATTGCCAGGACATTTTACCAATAAAATGCTAACTGCACAATCACTCTTTTGTCATCATTTTTAATTAAGCAGTTTACATCAGCACAAGCCAAGCAAGAATATATGATACATAACATTGTGTGGAAGATATGGGTACAGTTTAATGGTTAGAGTCAAAATAAGGTGACAGTACTGTATTGTTTGAATTCAACAGTGACGTTAATGTGCTTCCTCATAAATTGGTGAAACCCTCTGTGGTTATTCAGGCCTGAATTGGTTTGTGCAATTGTGGGTGGGTTATGCACAAAAGTGCTATATTTCTGGATTTCGAATCCCCTAGACAAAGAGATATGGCTTCTTGGATGCTGGGGTGTAAGGAGGGTGACTGAAGGATTGGAGATGGAGTTCATGCATTACACCTAAAGTACATTTTAAAAAAAATCCTGGTGGTGTGTTCCAGGAGTGTGTGAGGCTGTGAACAGTTCTACCAGTAATCACTCTTTACAGTCTATGGGCCTCTTCAGTAAACATTTGTTTACCCAAATGTTCATGGAGAGGGTTTTTTTTGGTATCATCATAATTCTAAGTAAAACTCTTATTTTAGCAGACATTTTTTTGGGAGACCCTCAATAAGGGATTGCTTCAAGTGCTTTGGTTTTTTTTTTTGATTAGTTATGTCTTATTATCAAATAGAAGTTTTGACCAACTCCTTCAACCACACTTTTAGTTTTTTTTAAAAACGAAAACAAGTTTGATAATGTACACACCAGAAAATCTCAAGTTGAAGCAACATGAAGTAAGAATATATCCAATACTTTTACTTTAATGTCCGACTAAGAGCAGCTGTTGCAAGGTTTAGAACCAGAAATGACATGCAGATGCTTTTTCCATATGCTTGTTTTAGGAAAGTTTCACAAATGCATAATTTTTAAAAAGTTTTGACTGATCACTACACTAAAAATAAACGAATCCTGTTTTGCTTTGTATCACATCCTAAATAACCAATGAATTAGGCAGTCTTTTTTGTAGATCTAACAAAAATCACCTCTGCTGATAGTGATAGAGAGATTAAATATTCACATTTTCGAAAGCACATCAGACCAGTAAATCAATGTGAAGTAATAAGCACAGTAAGGTCAAGCAGGAGGTAGTTCAGGTAGCTGGGAGGGCGGGGTAAGCCAATAACTGAAGCCGAACCCAGGATGTGAAAAAATAAAATCCAGTCTGGTGTCAATACCCTAAACTGCTACACATTTGCAACAGAAATTAGCATATGCAGCTTTTGGGTGTATCAGATGTGTGTATCGCAGGAGAGTATTTGCGTTGTCTGGTGTTACTCCCAGACAGGAATTACTTTCTATCTGTATCGTGTCTATCTGTGGTACCAGTACTGAGTCTCATTACATTTGTATCAAGACCGTCTCGGTGGTCTCACGATGGAAGCGTCCGTTTCCAAGGTGGAAGGTCGATGATTCGAACCCTGGTCGAGTTCGGAGTTGTATCTAGACTTATAAACTGAAATTCAAAATTGGAAGTCAGTCTAGTACCTGGTGTGAGTATATTGTGACTGGGTGTGACTGAAGGCTGTGGCGCACGTTTGTCTTTGCTGTTGCAAGACTGAAGAGCTTGCAGTCGGGCCTAGTGCGAGTACACTTCATCTCGAAACGTGCGGTAGTCCAAGGGAGAATACGCCGAAGAGCGTTGTGGCGAGTATGCACCCCTGTCTGGTAAAGCACATGCCAACCCTATTGATCTAAGAGTTACCTTTCTTGGTACACGCGGAGGGAAGAGCAGACTGCAGACGGCAGCGATAAGGATGGCACAAATCCTTGATGGTAAAGCAGTCGCCGGGTTCGTGAAAATTGAGCATTTCTTAGGATTGAAGATATATTTTGATCCTTACTTTATACTTGTAAAACATGGTTTTATTTAGCGGCTATGACGCTAACTTTATGTACAAGCGCGCGTAATATATGTAATAATGCCCTACTTCTCATCTGTAGTAGTTCAGAAAGATAGATTGTATTGTTATTGTCAACAGGGTTGGTGTCATACGGACGCTCACCGACTTTCTCAGCTGGCCTTGAACAGGACTTGAAATGTATCTAGTAATGATCAATAAAAAATATATGGAAAACGGAAGTGGTGGAATGGAAAGAACAATAGCGTTAAAAATCACGACCCCCGTCCCCTCTAGTCTATTCTATTCATTTGTAATTACCAACAAATCCAGACAATACGATGCGGTAATCTCACTAGTGATAAGAACAGTCGAAGAAAAGTACTCTTAAGTTTAACATTAAACGTTACTGCGTAAATAAATGTGACACATTAAGCGATTATCTTGGTCAGTTTAATAACTCCAAAACAAATATTAAAAGTTGAGAATAAGCCTATTATATTTCAGTGCATATTAAACTATTAGGTGCTTCCACTGAAGATTAATTCATCGTATTTTGTAGTTCAAGATCTTGTAAATTTGTTAAATTTTATTGTGGATTTTTAAATGATACAAAGTGCAAAGCAAAGAATGATAACCAGACAAACATGAGTGATGTCAGACTCAGAGATGGTGGTAGTGGTGGTGGGGGGTAGCCTTAATTGCCATTCTTTTGCATATGCCCTTGGTGTCTCCTTCATGATGTAATTAAAATGCAAATGCTTCTTGTTGAAGCTTACCCAAGCCCAGTTCTTAGCCTTATTTAGTTACTGCTGGTTGCAGTGACATCCACAAAAGCCTGAAGGAGGAGGTTGCAAGGTTGAAGGACCAGTACCCAGGATTTACTGCAGGCTTAGCAATTGTACAGGTGACTTAAAATGTTTTAAAAATTGTTCATACCATTAGCATGTTCACTAAGCAGAATCACTGTTGGGATGTGCAGCAGTAGGATCAGTACTAAATACAGTTGCTGTTAATGAATGCTTCAGTCATAAAAGTCGACACCTTCTACAGACTGTTATTCAAACCAGAGTTGCCTTTATTAGACACGTTACTAGTTGCACAACGGGTCCCTGAGTGAGCACTGTACTTTGATTAGATATATACATGTTAGCTAAAATTTAAAAAATATTCCTCATTGTTCAACTATTAACTTTTTATTATTCACCTCAACATTTTACAAATGTACATAATCCTCGCTGATGGTGATACACTAGTTAAGGGTAGTTTTAGGAGAAGCATCAGTGAAGTTTCTTGCTAGCTTTGTCATACATCTGAGCATTTCTAAATTAACCAGCTTCATAAAACTGCTGGGGTTTACTTATGTTTTTCCAGTAATTTTGTATGGAAAATTGGACTAAAAATGCAGTATGGTTATTTGCCTGTTCTTACTGCTGCCAAAATAAAATCTTACAATAAAACAATATTTTGACTCACATACCCAAAGAAAGTGCAAGAACTGTGGTTGTCTTAAATTGTAAACATTTTGATGGTTTTATGTGTGGTGTGTGTGTGTGTGTGTGTGAATTTACCTGTTTTGTGTTCAGAGATATCATGAGTGGGATGAGGGCTATTAAGACTGAAAGGGGTAGGGGTTTGGTCTGGTTTGGTTTTGTTGGTTGATCTAGTGTTTGAGCACCATGAGGACTGATTGTCATTAACTTTTATAACAAGGTGAAAAGGGATTATTATGGCTATGGCTGTGGGAACAAGGGGTTGAATACATGGGGACTGACTACTATCCACTGGTTGACTATTCATTGCTAACAGGCAGCTAGAGGCAGACTAAAGCCCAAGATACATTCTGCATGCATCTTCGTCGGACATAAAAGATGGATTTGCCTGAGTCAGTGAGTGATGTCTATTTTTAATGTTTAGGTTGGTGATCGCAGTGACTCCAACGTGTACATAAACCAAAAGTTAAAGGCATCAAAAGAGATTGGCATCAGTGCACAGCATGTCAAGCTACCAAAATCATCCACACAGGCTGAGGTATGGTGTTGCCAGCAGTGTACGTCAAAACATTTTAATTTTTAGAGATTGATTTGAAAAGCAGATGAACTTTGCAGACTCTGTGTGGGTTCACATGCCTGTTTGTTTGAGAGAACATGTATGCATGCATGAAATATATGATATTTGCAGGTGACTTAATCTGTGTCACACAAAAAGTCGATTCATACATTTTTACACTGTTGAATTTGTTATTTGTAATCGTAACTTGATCACCCATTGTCATCAATGAGTAATTTGCGATAACTTTTCTTGCCATGTTGCTGGTTGGTAGTGCTGTAAGAGATGCATGATTCATGACCGGCTTTCTCTGCATATCTGTATCAGTTTTGTGTTGCTAAAACAGTCCTAGTAACTGAGAGAGGGAAACTTTTACAAGAGTCCTTTATTCAAGATAGAGAAACCTGTAAAACTTGTTCATGTGATATTTTCAGATTCTCCAGACAGTGCAGCGCTTAAATCGAGATAAGAATGTACATGGAATCATTGTCCAGGTATGTTGATGGAATTGTTTGGTTCATTTTTACTGCTATATATATATATATACAATGTAATTTTATAAATTAGACTCTTTTTATGTATTCTATATATATTTATATGTCTATAAGAGATCAGGTTTGTCATTTTTCTTTTTTACTGTTTATATATTTTAACCTTCCCCCCCCCTCTTTTGCATGCATGCATGCACATACGTGTACACACATTCACACATTATATACTGAAATTAAAAGGGACAGATTGTAAGTGTTTAAGATTTTGTTGATATTTTTAGCTGCCTTTGGATACAGAGAACACTGTTGACACTCATTTGGTCACAAACGCCATTTTGCCTGAGAAGGATGTGGACGGGTATGTAAACGTTATTACATTATGGCCACTTGCTTATTTGATTCTTCTTATTCCTATGGTTACAGAGTGCTTTTCAGACGTATCCATCAACATAACCCTTATCATTAGATGGGGAAAATTGTGAAAATAAACTTTGAAGTGTCGTGCCATTATACTTACCTGTGTTTCTTGTCAGACTAATCCTACCAGTATGTGGAGCTGGATAAGTCCTGACGGAGGTTTAGATGACCATGTTGACGACGACGGTACATTTTTATGTTGCTTGTTTGTGCAGACTTCACCAGAGCAATGCAGGTCAACTGTCCCGTGGTGACCTCGAGAGCTGCATTGTGCCATGCACCCCGCGTGGCTGCCTGGAGCTTATCTTACGCACAGGTGTGTCTTTTTGGTGGAAATATAGATGGCATTGTATGTTCAGTTTCCTAGCAGTGAAAATAGTGTTTGCGAAGTCTAAATGTATTTTCCTGTCCTTTCCTGGTGCCTGACGTCACAGTAGGAATACCACTGCCATCTACTTGATCTTGTGATGCCACTCTCAGGCAGTAATAAAGCACTCGGGCAGGAGCTAAACATCCCTGCAATTGCAAGCACACAGTAATCCTTGACATCCAGTCTTGTGAACTGAGATTCCAAATGCATAGTAACCCTTCCAATCCTTGAAATATCGTATGATTATATCATTCTGTAGATGTAACTTCAGTGTGCACAAGCAAATGCAGTAATAATGCAGATCTTAACATGCATTGATTGCAGGAATGGACATCAAAGGAAAGAAAGCTGTGGTGCTGGGCCGCAGCAAGATTGTTGGAGCTCCAATGTCAGACCTGCTGAAGTGGAACCATACCACTGTGACTGTGTGCCACTCAAAAACTGCTGACCTCCCATCCGAGGTAATCCCCTACCTACCTTACTAACAGCTCTTGCGTCTTTTCAGACTAGTTTTTTCTTCTTTCATTCCTATCCTCAGCAAGCTCCAGAAGCCACTAAAAGTTGGATGACCAACATTTTAATACAGTAAAACCTCCCTATTAAATAAGACCTTCACAACCCCTTCTTAGATAAGACTTAAAAATTTGTTCACCAGCACATAATGGGTTACACTAAATGTACTCTCTATTAAGACTGACCCTTCTCAGTTAAGACCCAATTCTGGTGCATTTTCAAAAGTCTTAATAGGGACGTTTCATCGTAGTGCTATCTCTGTGTTCCTGGCTTACCCCATTCTTGCGATGCCCCAAAAGGGTTTGGAACAGGAAATCTGTCATTCTCTCATTTCCAAAAGCACGATCCAGGATACAGTTGTTCGTGTTTTAGACTGAAGTTTCTTGTCACAATACTGTACCATGACCCAAAGTGCTAAATTCTCAATTAGCGATCCCTAAACGCTCCTTCCAAACAAAAATAACCCACATAATACAGGTGAACAGCAATCTTGACTTTGGCTTCTTAGGTCCGACAGGGCGACATAGTGGTGGTGGCAATTGGCCAGCCAGAGCTGGTGAAGGGTGACTGGATCAAGTCTGGAGCTGTGGTGATTGACTGTGGCATCAACTCCATTTCAGGTCCGTGTGACAAAGGGCAGCACAGTTTACAGACGAGTAACTGTTGTGACAGTGTTTGTACTTTGAATGTCAGGCATGCTTGGAATTATGTTATCTTCTCTCAGTCCCACCTCTACCTTAAAAAAAAACCCCAATAGGTAAACAACTCTAGGTTTTTCTTTATTCCTTTTTTTTAATTAATGAGAAAGATTACAGTGCACAAAGGCTTTTTATCTTTATTGCATAGATAGCACAAAGAAAGCTGGCTATCGCCTCGTGGGAGATGTTGAGTTCCAGTCCGCTAAGGCTGTGGCGTCATGGATCACCCCTGTGCCTGGGGGAGTGGGCCCTATGACTGTTGCCATGTTGCTGAAGAACACGGTCGACCAAGCGAGGAAGACTTTTCTGAAGGCTGGGGTATGTGATTTATTGCTCTTAGATTTTGATGCTATCATGTAAAAGTTTTCAATGTATGCAAGTGCTTTTTTCTGTGTTTGTACGAGTATTAGGTTCATTGTTCAACAGCAGGTATCTCTCTCTTATGCTTCCAGGGTGCAAGCAAGTGGTCTCTAGAACTGCTGCCACTTAATGTGAAAACACCAGTTCCTAGGTAAGCCATGAAATACAGTGGGTTTAGGTACTCGTGGTAATTTAGTGCTTAGATATGCCTTAGCAGAGAGATTACAACAGTTAATGTGCACCATGCATGTAAAACCAAATTGATCTTTGTCCTGTCTGCTTGATTTTTGATAGACAAATTAACGTAAGACCCAGTATTAATTTTACACGCACTCCTGCACACTGGAAGGCACTTATATGATGTTTGAAGAAGCTGCCTTTTATGCTATATTCAAGTCATAAAAATGGGATTTCCTCTTGTCAGTGACCTGGAGATAGCGCAGTCTCAAGTGCCCAAAGATGTTGATCAGCTGGCTCGTGAGATAAACCTTCTCCCAGAAGAGGTTGACCTGTATGGCAAGAAGAAGGCTAAAGTTTCTTTGAAAGTTCTGGAACGACTGGCTGGCCAGAAGGATGGAAAATACATTGTTGTCACTGGGTAGGTTTCTTTACATTCTCCCCCCACCCTCCACCTTGTTCGAGTATGTAGACAGCAGGGTGAAAGTACAAAATAAAGTTGACTGTGTGTTGGGGGTCATTGCACATTTGATTTGTTGTGGTATTTGTGATTTCTGTTCTCAGCATTACGCCCACTCCCCTAGGGGAGGGGAAGAGTACAACCACCATTGGTCTTGCTCAGGCTCTGGGGTCACAGTTGAAGAAGAATGTGTTTGCTTGTGTGAGACAGCCCTCACAGGGCCCTACATTTGGCATAAAAGGTAAATGTTTTTGGACTTGCTGTCAGGTTGGTTACAAGTGAGGAGAGCAAGTTGGACGGCTCAGGCGTTTGCTAGAGGAGTGAAGGCCAAAGATTTTTATCCCCATCATTTCTTTGGTTTTGTGAACTTCGCAATCAATTTGACTTGTGACCCCTTCACAATGTTGAATCTTATTTGCAGAAGGTTCACGTAATATTTTCTGCTTTCCAGGTGGAGCTGCGGGTGGAGGCTATTCCCAGGTGATTCCCATGGAGGAGTTTAACCTGCATCTTACAGGTGACATCCATGCCATCACTGCAGCCAACAATCTTCTTGCAGCAGCCATCGATGCACGTATTTTCCATGAGGCGACCCAGTCAGATGATGCCCTCTATAAACGCCTTGTTCCCTCTAAAGATGGCAAGCGAGAGTTCTGCAAAATTCAGCTTGGACGCTTACAGGTATGCTGTTTGTTGTGGTTTTCAAGGGAGATTTTGCTTTTCTTTTGTGTTACTGTTCGCGCGGTTGAGTCTTTTGATTGGGTTGGTCATCAAGACAGATCCAGCAGCAGAATTTTTTTTAAGGATCAGAAGTGTTGGGAAGTTTCACTGGGCTGAGCAGATAATGTATTATGTTGCAGAGACTGGGAATCGAGAAAACAAACCCAAATGAGCTGAGCCCTGAAGAAGTGAAGAAATTTGTGAGATTGGACATAGACAAAGAAACCATCACATGGCAGAGAGGTAATGGGTGATCTCGATCTTTGCTGTAGTTCTTGAATCGGCTTAAAAAATGGACAGTTATTTGTTATTTGGTAAGCCTATTCAGTAGGTGCCTTATGTGAGATTTTAGAATTTGAATAATAAATATTGTGTATATTCTTTATTCTTTCGTGATTAGTCATGGACACAAATGACAGATTTCTGCGTAAAATTACAATTGGCCAAGGACCTGAAGAGAAGGGCATGACCCGAGAGGTACAGAGAGTTTCTAAATCTCTTTTTTTTTCTTTAGTGGTCGAGTATTTTACCCCCACCCCTAGTAAACTTCTTTCAAATAGGATCCTTGCATTTCACCCTTAACTGTGAATCAGTCTTTATAATTTGTATGAAAGAAAAATGGAATATAAAAATATTTTGAAGCAGAAAAAAGAGGATATCAGGCCGGTTGTTAAAAGTAAAAGCTTTGTCCTACTCTTCTATGGTTATTGTTGTAACTTGGGCCTTTGTGAAATGTCTGATAATGTGGATATGTTCTTTATTTTTGTTGTGTCCAGTCATATTGAAATGATGTTCTTTTCTGGTAATGTCTCCGTGCAGACGCAGTTTGATATAACAGTTGCAAGTGAGATCATGGCCATTCTAGCTTTGACCTCTGACCTCCGTGACATGCGTTGTCGCCTGGGAAGCATGGTTGTGGCTAGCAGTAAAGCAGGCGATCCTGTCACTGCTGATGATTTGGTAAGTTTGGAAATACTGGGGTTTTTTTGTGTTTGGCTTGTGTGTCTAACTTCCTTATTCTTAATTTGTTTCTGTTCAAGTTCCCATGATTTACTAATAGCTCTGTCTCGGTCTCCAGAGTTTGTCATATGACATGCACAGCATTTTGTTGCTGAATTAACAACCTTGTTACTGATGCCTTGTTGGAACAGGGAATAGGTGGAGCTCTCACTGTTCTGATGAAAGATGCCATTCGTCCTAACCTCATGCAGACACTAGAGGTGAGACCTGACGCTTGTTGCAAAGTAGAATTCTATCCGCTAGCAAAAGCTGTGGCACACAGTGCTTTGCAACGGAAACTAGACAGGCAAGCTGGAAATAGCTTAAATCCATCTTGGATGCTGAATTTCCCATGGTGCAGGAGCTCAGAAAGCTCTTAGTTCTAGCTCTAGCTTTTCTGGCCACTTGAGGGTGCTAACTTCTTGTTACGCAACAGACTTAGCTAGCTTTTCTAGCGTCTATGCAACATGTATCTGTTTTGCTTTACCAGCAGGCTTCAGCAAATGTTAGAAAACATGTTGCGGGGAACTGTAGTTAAAGATAATGGAGATTTCGCCTGTTGGATTTGATATTTTTATTTGAGTAGTTTTTGTCATAAAAACTGTTTGGTTTTACCCCCACTCCCCCCATGGGCCTATTGTCTTCCCTCACATGTTGGACCAGCTTTT
>SMGT01006173.1:110018-210342 GCA_004794575.1 Lanistes nyassanus
GGGTTGTCGGGCTGTCCACGGTGCACTTGTCAAACATCGTCTGTACGGAGCGCCTCCGGGCCGCTGGAGGGGGCCTTCTGCTTGACCTCACCTCTGACCTCGCGCGCTGCGTCTTGGCTGGTGAGTACACGAAGAATGCAAGCCGTCCGTCCGACCTCGTCTGCGGCATTAGTCCGTCTCATTTTCGGACGCCATGCCGGCTCCTTCTGTCGCTTTCATGATCCGACAACTGACTTTCACACTTTGACTACTGGGTTTCTTTGGAGGATGGGGTGGTGGGTAGCGGTGGTGATGATGCAGACTTGCATCTTTCTTAGGTTTTCTTTTGAACCCAAAGATGATGATGATGATGATGATGATGATGATGATGATGATGATGATGATGATGATGGTGATGATGATGATTTAAGGAGGAGGAAGTGCTTGTTATTAGTGTATTTCAGCAGCTGTATAGTTAGGTTGGTGAATAGTTGTGGTTACCTTCATGTGGTGCAAAGCAGTTGAAAGATTGAAGTTAGGAATGCATATTTTTGTAAACCCCTGGGCAAATAAACTGTTGTACATTCCTTGAACAGTGGCATCACCATTTACATTGTTAACGACTTCAAACGATGATGACATGTGTAGAAGGGTGATAACATCATCCTGTGATTTTGGAGAACGATTGTTCAAAATTCATGCCCGCTCCGGGAAGGATCCACTCCGCATAAAATTAGCGTCAGCGAAAAAGTCACACGTCGATTCTCTTCCAGAATTATCCGCCGCTCAGTTTAACTGACCTTTAAGAGCAATTCTGGTCAGCGTGATTGACATTTAAGAGTAAAGGAGGCCTCACACTGGTAAACAAAGGTAAATTAAAACGGCGGTTCAAGGGACGATTTAATTTCCTCAGAATGCGGATCAGCAAACCTGTAGGAAAGATTTTCGCTACCGTTTCGCGGAAGAAATGTTGTGCGGCGGAATCTCTCCTTCAGTATCAAATGAAACCTTCGAACTGTATTGCAGACAATTGAACTGCTTTGGACAAATGTAAATCGATCATTCAACAAAGTCTAGCCGTGTGGGATCGGCAGAATACAGTATCTAAAGAGATGGCGTGCTTGCGATCGTCATTCACTGTTATCAGTTCATCTCGCTTGCTAGAAGAGACACACCACGAAATTCCATCAGTAAAAAAGCCGGACTCAGTGACAACAGAAGTAATTAAAGAGCGAGACCAATTTAATCCTCTGCATTCATTGCGGGACGAAGCCCGTGAGGACAAATAGCCGAAATCAGAGATGAAATCTTTATTGCAGAAGGCTGGATTCGTTCGATCTTGACTGCTGTTTCCACTTGATTCTGTCGTGCCGTGTGATACAGGCCTTACTCTCACTATCCTGTCACGCTGCACCTTCTGAACTTCCCAGTCGGTTTGGGAAAAACATATCCTATACAATATTCTTTTGGTCTTCGGTGGCCAGATGGTATGGCGTCTGTCTGTGTCGAGCAGTCGAGCCGTATACAGACCGGACGGGAAAATAATTGGCTATTATTATACTGTTAACGCGCTTCAGTCAGCAGAAAATGCAATTATATATGTTCGTGTGAACGCCAGCTGTTTAGCAATAGTCCCAGGTGTTGTTTGACTTTTTCGTCAGGGTCAGTCAGGCTTTCCTCGAACCCTCCCACTCCCATTACGATCCGTGTCTTCTTCTGGGGATGGTGCCACTCGAGGGCTGATAGCTCTCACGGTACAGCTGCGGAGGAGAGGTGGAAGGTTGCCGGTTCGAATCCACGAGTATCCAAGAATTATATCCTGGAGTTAAACATTGTGCAGACTCCATTCGACCAACTCCCAGCTCCCTGTTCGCACTGGCAATCCCACTGCAGCTATCATTCTGATGGCTCTTTTAGTGCATAGCTTAGTAATAGTATTCCATTCCCTTCCCCCTCCCCATAGTGCGAATTAAATCACCACGAGGTGAAATCACTAAAAATACCTACCTTAATTCTTCTTCTCGGACGGTCAAACAGGGACTCGCAACAGCAGATGCCTGTGTGCTGGTTATATCGCAGTCACGTGGTCACAGTCACTCATGGCCCCTGCGTTACAGCATCCTGTCATACAGTCGAATCCGGTTAATCGGACCACATCGGGACGCGATGATTTTGGTCCTAATAACCGGCTGGTCCGATTACACGAACATGCCCTATGTTACAGTTAAGACGGGACGTGCTGTACGTAAAATACAGTGTATAAAATGTCATTATGACCTTTATTGTGCGGCACACACGTATGGCGAACATAAAACAAGAACTACAGTCGAATTTTGTTTATTGAAAACTAAATTTACAAGAAAATTCTTCGAAACGATCTACACGATACATGTACAGTACTCAGCATGCAAATCACAATTTAAAAAAATTTCTTACCAAATTCCAGTCAACGTTCGAAGAACTTATCCAGTGTGACCTGACGCGTTCTCGTGACGGACTGCACTTGAACAAAATCACCACAAACATCTAACGCAGCAATGGGACTGCCTTCACGTCCCTCCTGCACGAAATAGCGACGCAAAGTTTCAATGCATTTCCCGGAATCCTGTGTCGTCACGTGCACCAACTCACTGGGGCATCATTGTCACGTTCCTGGTCTTCCGATGCTGTCGTAATCTTCATTGTCATCGTAGTATTGAAGCTCGTTGTCGATGGATAAAAATTCTTCGTAATTTTCTTATTCGCTGTCACGTTCTTTGGTCCGTTTAAGCGGAATTTTGGTCCAAATAAGCGAATAATATTAGGCTTATGTACACAGGATTTGTTTCGTTTTTTTTAAGATTCGGTCCGAATAAACGGCTGGTCCGATTATCCGGTGGTCCGATTAACCGGATTTGACTGTATATACATAATGCTCTTTTCTCAACCAGTACAGCCGGGATTAAGGTCTTTCTTAACTGGATTAATTAACTTGCATCCTAGGTTGGCGAACTTAACCAGGCTCGATTAAGAAAGAATTGTAGTGTCGCGCAAGATTGGAACTTTGGAAACTGTCACTTTGACAATAGAAGATATGCTGTAACTATGTTCAGGTGTATGGCAGCTGGTCACCCAGTCCGGGCAGGGTGTTGTACAGCTCTCAGTCTGCGAAGTTTATTTCATCGCGGTTAATTCTTGTCTCCTCTCACAGCACAGCCCCTACTTCGACGACACACACACACACACACACTTTTTTCTATATATATATATAGTGCTGCCGGTGCCACAGTCACGTGATCGCTTCCCAATCACATTGTTGCTGTAGCACAACCACTTTGGCGACCAGCAAACTTCTAGAAGCAAAACTCTAGAGGCTGTTGTATTTATCCTGTTTGAAAAGGATATCAAATTAATTTTGAGAGCCAGGGAACAAATGCGACAGCTAGAGAGTATGGGGAATGTGCGTGTGTGTGTGTGTGTTGAGAGGGGGGAGGCAGTGGTATGGAATGAAAGAGATGAAGAGATAGAAAGATAGGGGAAACATCACTCTGAGCCTATCGTACTAGAAGTCCAGTGGCCCATAGAGAAGTCCAGTTGTTGCACTAGCGAGGCTTTTACAGTGTACTATAGCGTAAAGTGCACTTTGCAAATTATACATTTTACCGCACAAGGGCAAAGTACAGCGGTTAAAAAAAATTTAATTAACTTTTGCTACACCAGGCCTGCTGCCATCACACAGCATTGCATATTATTATAGCTGTATTGCAAACCGTGCACACGCAGAAAAAACGACAGTTATTTTTGGTGCACATCACGTTTGTCATCTTGTGGGGAAAAAAACTTCCACACTCGTGATGCGTTTTAGGGCTGCAGGTTTCAAACCGGTCGATATTCATTTTGGCCAGAACAATATTACTTGCTGATGCATATCAAAATAACTATGCATGAATTTTTCATTCCTGACCGTCGCTGTCTGTGGAAGCCTTAGATCTACGAAGGACGTCAAAAGGCGGGAGAATAAACCGATCTGAATGGATAGACTGGATGAAGAAGCCTGGCCAATACGGTTGAAAGGGCGGGGGGGGGGGAGAGGGGAGGGAAAGAAGAGTACAGATAACGGAAGATGAATGACACCGAGCAGACGGTACGGCCACAAAATTTCAGATAATAGCGCGCCAGTGTATGCCGCATCGTGACAGGTCGTGCCGTAACTGAGAATCAGCGTTGCTTCGACACAAGAGGTACTCATTCCTTTGACTGTTGTATAGCTTGTTGTTTCTCGCGGAAGTTAAGCATAGAACTGACGACCGCAGTCATTGATGCTGTGAAGTCGTTTTAGAAATGGAATATGCTTCCAGCCTACCCCTATACTCCTTCGCGGAGAGTTAAAATTAGTGCGAGTCGCTCAGCGCGTTCCGATCACACTGGTGCAGGAGAAGTTTTTGATTGACTGTATGTCAGCCATTGGAAAGCAAGCAGGAAGACAAAACCCACAAAACACGATAGCTCACTCGGAGTCAACCAGTTGCGAGCATCTCCCAAACCTTCAATTTTAATTCACGACAGAAAACAGTCCGCCCGCCGAGGCGAGCCGGCCGACGTCACGTGGTCCCATGATGTCACTCGAAACTCGCGGTCCGTGCGCTGACTGCCAGCTGCTGAAGTGCTGCCTGTGCCAGCAGCCCTCGGCACTTCTCGGCAGTCCGATCTCATTGTCGGCGTCTGTGGCCGTGTGTTGCGGAAAGTACCGATCTCTCCTAGCGTTCGGCTGTCTCTGGCTGGCAGGCTAATCGTGCTGTAGGTAAGTGATCTTGCCAACGATTTCGTTCTTTGTAGCACTTCGAGAAGCATGCACGCAAGCTTGTCCTTTGCTTTACTTTTTTTGTGCTTCACGTGCAACGAGATGCTTCGAGTTGTTCTTGGCGATGCCTGGTTGACTCTGGGACTCCGGTCCATTTTTTTGCTACAAGCACAGGAACACGCAGCTTCTCTGCAACGAAGTGTGTGTGAGGGGGAGGGGGAACGGAGACGGGAGTAAAGCGAGTTGGGCGTCTGTCTGGTGTTGATGGCCGTGCTTTTTAGGGGGGATTTCTATCTTGGGGGCAGACGTGCATGGTGCTTGGCGGCAGGGCGCGCTGCCACGATTTGCATGTGCGACTGCTCACCTCTGGGGTCAGAAAAAGAAAGCTCCACACGCTACGACTGCTGGACTTTGTATACTGACCACGTAATGGAATTTTTTCCCTATCTTAATGCGAATGTGTGCTTAATGTCTTCGCTGGGGTATCGGTAATGGCTGCAGCAAATGATCGAAACATGGTCACTGCCAGAGAGAAGGGAGGGTTTTCCAGAGAGCGTGCAGCTTTCTTGTTGACCTTGACCCGAGGATATCATATTACTGTGATAAAAAATTGCCATGGCAAAGGTACGCAGCAATAATGTTGACGCTCACAGCGCGAAATATGCGTTTACGCACAGAGGAACCGCGCGCATATCTCGCGTCAATGTCGATTGAAAGGTGCTGCAAGAAATTCGGTCCGGCAAGAAAACTGGTCTGGCATAAAGACTGCGCATGCGCGCGTAGAGAGTGGCAGAAACCTAACCCCAGGCCTAAGCCTAATGCTGAAATACAAAACTCGTTTAATTTAACGATCAAAAACGCTTATAAATCAACTTATAACTAGCGATTTCAATCTTCAGACCACAGTAACCACTGAGGCTTACGCACGCACACACATTACCGGACCCGTGTTTGCGAAATACTTTTTTCTTCTGTGCTTAAAAGCGCTTTTCGTGTAGAAACAAAGTTAGGTTTGCTCTCGCGGTCTCTACCATTCTTTTGTATCCAGATCTACCAAAACGAGAGTACAAATATTTTGTTTTGAGATGTCAGTTATCAAGGGCCGATAACAGCACCCATCAGCAAAAACCAGTAGCTCACAACTCGGCAACACCAGTCCTGGAAGGACGCGCAGCAAACACGCTGCAAGTAGTCGTGGGCAGCGCGTCGCTGACAGCTGGGGAGTGCGGCAAACGCATCCCGTGATGGAGACACGGCCAGGGCCTAGCTGATCTATCAGTCACAATGAAAAGGCCATGTGACTCATACCCGGCAATGATACCCACGACGAGCGCCAGCCGGGGTTCAAGGCCGCCGAGTGTAGAGCAACGATTGATTTTCTCGATGCGTGTAGGCATTTTCTGGCCGCCCTGCCTCCGTGCGGGATGATGCGGGACTCGTTCAAAAAGGATTGTTTAGTCATTAATTATCGATCGCAGGTAGTGCCTGCCCGTCTGACCATCAGGCTGAAGGCTTGCAAGTTACGGCGAAGCTGTTCTTTTCGTTTAGAAGATTATCAGTTTTTACTGATGATAGGAAACAATCAGTGTTACTCCTCAACGTTTCCGCATCGTTCGACCTTCTCGTACGAACTTAAGCAGAAACAAATCAGGAACAGTTTTAAGAATGTAATTTTATTTTTAAAGTGTTAAAATAGTACTAGATTTATTTCGGAAAGATGTTCTTCACTCTCGAAAAAAGACTGGAAATTATTAAGATGCTGCCGTGGCAGACATTCAGGGACAGGCAGATAGAAAAAAAAACTTTCGGGGATTGAAGGAGACGAAATGATGTACACTAGTGTATGAGAGGGAGTAGGGAGAGCAAAAAAATCAGGCAGGCTGTGTCAAAGAATTGTGGGATACTACATAAAAAAAAACCGCACGACCCTCTTACCCATGGCGCCTGCGTGCATTGAACGGGAGGTAGAGCACGCCTGGCAGGGTTGTGCCCGCAGAATGCCTGGCATTCTAAACATCTGTCCGTCTGATTTACAGGCAAGAGATGCATGAGCGCCTCCTGTGCGCAGTTCTCCCCACGTGCCAGACCCCCAGGGCTCAACTTAGCACCCCCATCCACTCCGGCTTGCTGTGCCCATCCGGCCTCGTCCAGGTTTGTGTCCGTTGTGTTTCACTGGCACAAAAAAAAGAAAAAAAAAAGAGAGACAAGATTCGGGTGTGTGCGAAGCTTTGTGCCTGAGAGAAATTCAGCCCGCCAGGTCCCTCCCACGCAACGCTAGATTCCAACATCTGTCAGTACGAGTTCCCCAGTTTGTTGAAAACCACGCAACGAATCCCCATCACTGGCACTCCCCCCTCCCCCTCAGAAAACAAAACTGTGAAGATGACTAGACGTTTGTTGAGGTCGGGAATCTCGGGATAGCATCCACTGTGACTGAAGAAATTTCGAACACCGAATGCAGAGGTGCCCCGAGCGGCCAGAGAATGAGTAGCAATCCCATTATTGTAGGTGTGTCGAATAAACGGAACTCATGTGACAACATCTTGACGGCGAGCAACTTAACTAAGTGTTTAGGTTGGTGTCAAACCAGGCCGTCACGTTCTTGTTGCTCAGCAGAAGAAGTTTGCCCAGCTGTCAGTGTCAACAAGCTCGTGTTTGTCGTCGGCCCAGTCGGTCCAGTGCCCAGCCCTTGTCTGCCATTGCTGGCTGCCAGTAGCAGGGGCAGCGAGCTGCTGGACACAGCAGTTCGCCTCGCCTCGCGCTTTCCGGCCCACCTCCCAATCCCTTGTCGTTTTTGGCGCCAAACACAGACAGCCCCCACCCCATCCTCAGCCCATAGGTCGGGGCGGCTTTTGGAGAACGTGGCGCAATATTTTCGGCTCATTACCATCATATGCATCTGGCGTGCGAGAGTCGACGACTACATGCACGTGAATGAATCTTCTGTCACTTTCAACCACTCTCTTGGTTCTCGATGTTTGTCCAGGCGCCTGCTACCATCAGCAACTTTGATATTTCTAAAGACGACACTATGCACAGTTAAATTATTAAATTCTGAAGACTGTACGGCACAGACACAGACCAGAAGACCCGCGTCTCTGTGGGGAAGTGGAATATAATAACGGTTGCTTCATAAAGCACAGACAGAAATGTATGTAAAACTGTATGCAGTTGCGGTAAATCGTGCCGGGAAAACAGGTGTGAAAGTGTCTGCACTCAGCAGGGTATCACCCACACGCCACTGTTTAATCCCACAGGTTTAAGTGGTGGCAGGGTGAGCGCCTGCACATTGTTAGCAGATAATGAGTCCTGAGCAGAATGTGTTAGCGAAGCGATAGATTTCACTGTCGATAAATATCCGCTGTATCGTATTTAACCAGGTCTGTAATTCCGGTTTCGAGTTCTGCGATGCCATTTGACATACATACTTTACACAGTTGTCACGGCCAGTGTTGTCATGGTATGCGTATGTAGAATGTAACAAACTGAATGTGAATAATCATTAACATAAACCTCAGTAACGGATGTGAAGTTTTGTACCATGATGCTGACATTTATATTAGCTTTCATGTACAGTTACTGTTGGACTGCTTCGACAACTACTGCAATACATCAGGAACAGTAAAGACGAGGAAAACGACCAGTACCCCCCCCCCCCCACACACACACACACAGACACAGACACATACAGACACACACACACACAGACACAGACACCTCAAAAAAGGTTTACACTTGAGAATAAAGTAGGTCGGGTTGCGTGTTGTAAACAGATTGAGCCTACCCACGGCATTCCTGCAGGGAATACTTTATACTTCATACTCATACGCCCTGTATGTATGTATGTTACTAGTTTCTGGACACAGATTTGCATTTTATGTTACTCTGTGGCGTGTGCACATTTGACTAAAAAAAATCGTAGACGATGCGCCTTGGAAAGCTTTCAGTAACTTACCTCCTTGCCAGTAGAGGCGGTGGGAGTAGTGGATGTGCGGTGGAGGTGGTGGGTGGGTGGGGGGAGAAGATGTCGTTGCCACAAGTTGCATGAAGCTGTGGGAAAGTGACTAGCACGTGATAAATGAGGGATAGAAGGGATACACACGTGGCGGGAAAGTGGGTCTTTCAATGTTTCCCGCGAGTAAAGCCAGACGTGCAGGGGCCGTAACCCCGAGTAGACTGGGGGGTGGGGGAGAATGAATCGTCTGCCAACACCCTGCGCCTCTCTGCCTCCTTTCCCGTCAGTCCGTCCGCCAGTCAGTGTACACGCGTATAGAAAAAGGACGGTCGATTTTCTTTTGTAACGGTTAAGGCGTCCATTTCCGAGGCGGGAGGTCGGTGGTTCACTCCCCGGCCGAGTCATACCTAAGGCTTAAAAATTGGCAATCTAGTAGCTGCAGTGCCAGACGCCTGGCACTATGGGGAGTGACGACATGCGCGCGCACATAGGACGAAACCGAAAGCTGTCGCCATCTTTTAAGTGAGCCAAGCAGCATGGCGAAAGACGCGAAGCTTGCCAAAGAAAGTGCAAAAAAAAAAAAACCTATTTAGATACACTTGCGACCGAAGCAAGGAAGCGATCGATATGCCGACAAGACCGGTTGGTCCGGTGTGTGTGACTAGGTGGGACTGAAGCCTATGTGTGTTGCGGCATCAGTCCCAGTGTTGCGGCACGTTCACTTGTCTCAACACCGTCCTGTATGCACGTGGTTTGCGACGGGACGTTAAGCAACAAAACTCCCAAATCAGATAAAAAGCAGATAGTTACGAGTGAACAATTAGCGCTGAAAGCATTCGTATACATGGGTTCAAAACCATGCACCTGTCGACAACCCGCATCTGAGCCCATCTTGAAACAGCTTGGGGTTTTGAGAGACACGACTGGCTGCAGGGTTTGTTTGAAGGCAGACGAGCGACAACAGGCGTCGTGCAGCAAACGTAGAACCGCAGACGTGCAGGTAGGGTACGCGATAGAACGCGAGCTGATGCCGCGTGTCGGGTCGGTCAGCCGTGATCCTGGAGCAGATGGACAGCAGGCTGGAAGGAAGATAATTGTTGGAATTAAAGCCTGCGCCCCAGCCAGGACATCGATATCCCCCCGTGGCTGCCGCGCCACTTGGCCCTTCTGTCCGACCATAATGGTGCTGACTGCCGGCTACCGCTGTACTTGATGTTGGACTAGGTGCGAGAGATTCAGGCGGTAGGGGGTGGACTGTGGAGGAGGCGGAACAGATAAAAATGATAATGGTATCTTCATGCATCTCTAGAGGCACGGGGGTGTGAGTGGGGAGCGAGCGAGAGAGAGAGAGAGATGCAGGTCGGGTGGACCATTTCGGGGTAGAGTTACATGCCAGAGACGAGCAAGCTGAGCGAGTCGAGTCGCGTGGTGCTAGTACTCACATATGAGAGCTGTGGAAGGACCCCTGTTCCTGTGCCCTTTGACATAGGGTCAGGGGTTTATGCGCCCTTTGACACGGGGTCAGAGGGGGGTGGGGGTGACCCGTATTCACGTCGTGCTGTTATCCGGGATTTCCTGTTGTGGACGGGTCAAGCATTTAAATCACATACCAGGCAATGCAGTTCAGCATAATAGGGTCATCCAGCTGTCCAGTCGGCCTGCTGACCTACAGTTTTTGCCGATTCCTACCTTTAATTCCCGTGAGACTAACATAGTTAATCCGTTTCACGCAAGTCTGAATGGGGCTTAACAGGAGCGTAACTTAGGGATTGATATGAATACGGACCCAGATTTCGCGTTCGGCTTTTATAATTTGTATGTGGCACGTGCTTACAGGACGGACTATCGGGGTGGGTTGGGGGGGGGGGTATCCGGATATTCCTTCTTCTTTTCCCCTTAAATCTTTCAGCACCACTTCCTTACCTCCCCTGAGAAGAGATACCCATTCGTTGCTGACTAGACGTTAAACAACCCCTCTTCTCCACCCCCTTACTGTCGTACCGTTCTTGTGCCATGTTTATCAGCAAAGATTCGGTATCAGCACGGGAACGTTTTGCTGGGTTTTCAACCCAGACCAGGACAGTTTTTAAAAGTTGATGTCTGTGCTCCCGCTATCCTTTAAAGTAGTTGATTTGGGTTCTCGAAGTTTAACCAGTGCAGCATGGTTTTACTGTTGACTTTGCTACCAGTTCTCATTCCTTTGTACATGTGTTCTTATACTGCTATAGTATTTTTTGTATATTGTTTGCGCCACCGAAGGAGGACAGTTCTGGCCACCAAAAGAGAACTGATATTATTCCCCGCTGTCGTCTTCTTTCTTTAATGTTTTTTAAAGTCGCATCGAACTGCGAAATGTTCTGCTTTTCTTTCAGTCTCTCGTCTGGTTCCACGTGATTCCGACTAAGTGGTTCGTGAAAAAGAAATTGTTGAACATTCCTGGTTGGTTTCTGAATGGGGCCCAGGGAAGGGGAAGAAGGCTTAAATGCCACTGTTGTGCGCATAGACATTGTCCTTAAAATATCCTTCCACCAACCGAAGACATAGATGTTAAGAAGTGACATGTTTCTCATGTGTAGTCATTACCTCAAACATTCCAAAGTGGAGACGATTCGGCCTTTTGCTCAAGGGAGACAAAACGATCCGTTTTACAACATTCTGCTGTATTCTAAATGGATGGCCATCCTCCAGCCAGTGAGCTGTCACGTTCCATACTAGGTGATTCGACGTTATTCGTAAGATGTACGGACAAAATTGCTCGTTTGTCAGTCTTAAGTAGCATCTTTTCTGCACGACTTTTGTCAGGCCTATTTCCGCTAGCTGTTGATACCACCAATAGCCCTAGTTTAAGGTCAAGGGATGATGTCAAATGGCAAACCCTTACACTGTTGCCTTGTTCATGCTTGCGCCCATGCGCTGGGAGCGTGCACATACAGATAGAGATCTGGGTACTCATGTATTGTTAGTTTCGCTGACAGAAAGCGAAGTGGCCTTAAATTGCGTGCGCACATAGGTTTCAGCGTTGCAGACCACATTGTGTTTACAGCACAGATGGGGTGCTGGTTATGGGTGGAAATTCGATAATGGAAACAGGTGTTGAGGCGCTCAGAATGCCATATCGATTTTCACAGGTAATCTTCCTGGCTATATTTACGCACGCCCGAAATATCAGCTGTTTACATGCTGCATGTCAGAACTTACACATACCGATAAAACTCTATCTTTCTATCTTTCCTTCTTTCGAATTTGAAAGGACAGTGTTCTACATCACCTTCTGAGCAACCTTAAACTACACGTCTTTTTTCTTTAACTGGCTTCTCTGTTTCCACCAGTCACCTGTGTGATACCTTGGACTTACCTCTCCCTGTTTTGTAAATACCATAAATATTTGCGTAAGAGTTGTACCTTGTGGATAATCACCGTGCAGTGTTTTTGCTTTGCTCAAGTTGCATCCTTTTTTCGAGACGATTGTGCAGTGCATTCATACGTAGTGTATATGCAGTACATTCATACGTAGTGTATATGCAGTGCATTCATACGTAGTGTATATGCAGTACATTCATACGTAGTGTATATGCAGTACATTCATACGTAGTGTATATGCAGTACATTCATACGTAGTGAATATGCAGTACATTCATACGTAGTGTATATGCAGTACATTCATACGTAGTGTATATGCAGTGCATTCATACGTAGTGTATATGCAGTACATTCATACGTAGTGTATATGCAGTGCATTCATACGAAGTGTATATGCAGTGCATTCATACGTAGTGTTTATGCAGTACATTCATAACTAGTGTATATCCAGTACATTCATACGTAGTGAATATGCAGTACATTCATAACTAGTGTATATCCAGTACATTCATACGTAGTGAATATGCAGTACATTCATACGTAGTGTATATCCAGTACATTCATACATAGTGTATATCCAGTACATTCATACGTAGTGTGGACGAATGGGTCATAATGGCGAACTCGTGCAGCTGATTCGAAGTGGGTCTGGTGCAGTAATTCCACAGAATATACCCCATCCTAAGATGCACGTGCTTACCGCGTGCTTTCCGCAGGTTCACGAGACTCGTGCCAGGAAGGGACAGGTGGCGCTCTCAGTGTTTCCCGTTCCCCAGGGCAGTCTTAGGTTTTTACAAGATCTAGCGCTTCTTCCACGTGTGGAGGGAAGACGAGTCTGAAACACATATATGTGTACGGGGCGTGCTTAACACGATATCGAGGAAGTAGATCTGCAACGCTTCATGCCCCCGCCCTTGATATACAGAACTAGTAGCCTGCACACATTATATATATATACATACACATAATAACTGATCTCCAAATAAGCATTTACTGCTTTTAATTAGACGGTGTGGTCTTAAAAGTCAGGGTTCATCCGAGTTACTTGCTCCACTTTTGCTGTTAATAGAGACGAGAAAGAAAAAAACTCCAGTTGTTTAAGGTTTGTTTGTTAAATGAAGGTACTAGTAAAGCTGTTATATTCAAGGGCCTTATTGCTGTGTTTGATGCAATAGATGGCTTACATTAGGAGAAAGTAGAATGCTGTGAAAAAAGCTTTATCAAACCACAAGCCGCTGAGCCGAGAAAGGTGTTTAGTAAAGTTTCGGAGTTGATCGATGCAGTGGTAAGAACTTAGCCAGCCCAAGGCCTGCTGACACCGTGTTTTGTCAAATCAAACCGCGGTCAAGTGGGAGACGACTTGGTAAGAACTATTCATGGAAACGGGGACGTGTGGCCGGCCACCCGGCCCCCCAGGAGAAACAACAGTTCCAGAGAGCGAGACCAAATTCAGGCGGCAAGGCGCGCGCTTGGGTCTGGGGACCGACAGTTTCAGCGGGGCCCTGGGATGTTGATATTGATCAGCGGTGAGACAGATTTCTTGGCGGCGTTACGGTCAAGGCGCCTGCCAGCGACCAGCGCGCGCGCGGTGCCGCACGGTCACCTTATGCAGCGAAAATCGATTTTCAGACCGACAGGCTGGCAGCACTTCAGGAGGAATCCTGCGACTGCTGCACGTGTCCGTCATCAGATGGTGGCGTCACAGCCGACTTGTACACCAGTTGTACGTTGTGCACGTGCACAGTGCACTAGTCTTTTTTCTGGCTGTGGGGAAGGAGATTTCACCAGAAAGGACTCGTTACGCTAATAAGATGACGATTTCAAGATCCATATGAAATAAAAGATTTCGCACATAATTTATCGACTTTCCTTTCCGAAAAATATAGTTCTTTCAAGTCACGTGCACACCATCCATCCACCCTCCCCATCCCCAAGCGCATAGTCCACTCTTTCCCTACCTCCCCCATACCGGGCGGGGTATTTTCCCGCCGATTTACTTGAAATTTCCACGCCGCAGTTTTTGTTTTGTACTTTTACCTGTAGGAGTCGCATGTAAACTGCCAATCAAGGCTGGGGCGAACGAAGATTGTCTCTGGCACTGGACAAAAATGATGCGAGGTGATAGTAAAGTACATATATTTCTGTTTCTACAGAAGACCCAGAACCCACTGTACTTTTTCCAGATGGAGTTTACAGTCCGACAAGTGCGGGGGTGGGGATGAAAATGCTGGGAGACCTCTGACCTTGATCCATGTTATAACGTTGCTCATCAGGCCAACGAATCACTGTGCAATCCGAAGAATGATTTCCTTCCCGCTTTCTTTCTCGAAACGAAACTAAACGAAATTTTTATTCCAACGAGGCCAGGGCTCCTTCTGGAAGGGGCAAGTTTGTACAGCGTGAATAAGTAAAGTAACTAAGTGAATAAAATTCTTTACACAAACCAATATACCCGCATGGCAAACATTTTTTAATGCGGTTATATGTTCCAAATGCTTCTGAGCTTTGTATAAAAATACTGCTAAATTACAAACGACAGTTTCGTTACTAGCAGACAGCAAAAGAGCAAGCTTAAGTCTTGATGAGAGTCTGGTGAATTTTACAGGAATAATGTCGTTTCTCAGAGGTTCTAGAGTCGGGCAACACAAAGCAAAATGCACCTCGTCTTTGACACCTGTATGACAGACACTAGCGACAAACATTCTCAACGCCACTGGTCACACATCTGTTTCTGTGGCCATAAACACCAAATTTTACCAATGCATTCATAACACATGTATTCATATTCATGTGCATTTATGCTGCTGATTCCATTGTTTTAAATACACAGTACGATGAAAATCTGTCACTTGCCTGCACGGGAAATGCTTTAATACATTCGTGTGCTTATATGTTCCAAAAGCTTCTGAGCTTAGTATAGAAGTACTTCTTAATTACAAACGACAGTTTCGTTTCTAGCGATAGCGATACTTTCTGAGAGAGAGAGAGAGAAAGAGTTGGGGTGGGGGGAGGTTGGTACTGCCTGTGGTGCGTCTGTGTGCTTTTCATGTTGTGTGGGTGTAACTTATTTGTTCTTTGTTTATTAAGATTCTTGGTTTTTGTTTACTACCTGTTAATTGGTGTAAAGAGCGTCGAGTCCTTTTGGGGGGAACTGCTTTGTATATGAATGCTTCATTATTATTTATTGTTATAAAGACAAACAAACAATAGTAATAAGATATCACGGGAAACAGTCAACGTGGCCGAGATCTGAAACCCACTGCTGAAGATTGACCCCGAAACCCCTCACAAACATATATATATATATAAAGAAAGAGAGAGGGGGCAGATGTTTACATGAACCTATTGAAGCTCCATCATCTATTACCATTGAGCCTCGGTTCAGCCTACTGTGTTTCAAAATTAACTTGATGATGATATAAAGTAATCTTTTAAAACATTCTTCTGTCCTACGCTTTATGACAACTGAGAAAAACATAGCACTATATTTGTGGGGACACAGAGGTCTCCATACTTCCCTTTCAGACTTGGCAGGCAGTGGGAGATAGGTTGACCTCATTATTTGGTAATCTGTTAGAGAGTAGGAGGTGAAAAAGGACAAGGAAGGGCACGCATTTTGCTTCCTCCTCCGTGTTTTTATGCTTCCGTCTGGCAGAGTCTAGCGCAAAGCAATTTCGCATTGAGGACACAAATATCGTCTGCTACTCTATCGTTGAAAACTCGTTCGCAGAGTGGTTTAAATAATTTTGTTTGAAGGTTCTTGTGACTGTCTCGACAGCTGTCATGCCCTTGGTTTTCAGAAACCATTTTGTGCATTGTGTTGATGAAAACAGCGATTTCGATGATATTTCAAAGTTTTGTCTATTACTGTTCATAGTAAACCTAACTGTAGCAGGTGCAGGTTACGGGGGAACGTTGTCCTTGGTTTGGTAACTCAGTGTAATGTGACGTCAGCCAAACGACTAGACAGTGATCTACGCACAAGGACGGAGATGAGTGGTTAGGAAACGTCACCACAACGCACACAGCTACGCACAGTAACGCACTAACGCCAAGCCTCACGCGCACACTTTCTTACTCATTTAAGCGCACAACACGCTGGCATCCAGCTTCATACGCCGCAGGAAAAACCAGATTAAACCGTCTGTGTGGCGCATGCAGTCATTGCAGTGTTTCAAATACATCACATGTAGTTGCACGCCACTTGCGTCAGCTGCCGCAGCAAAGTCAGTGTCGCGGCACACAGAGACCGTACCGTGCCATTAACACTAGAGGACGACTGTAACGTGACGACGAGAATTTTCCGTGCACGCGCTTTTGACCTTTATCTCGTGATGTGTGAACCCTCGTTAACAGCATTGCGAGTGACCCTTCACCTGACCTACAACCTGGGAACGCCGCAGCGCGCAATTTGTTGCTGCACAGCTAGCACCTCGACACAACGGAGTCAACTAACTGCACGCTCTGTGTGGAAAATGTACCTTGGCGTAAAGAGGAAATGCTCCTGCATGTCGTATAAATGCCGATTTATACACGCACATTTTCGCGCAGGGGCATCGACTACTATTTTTTTCTACAAATAATGTTGGTAAACTTCGCGCTCTACTTCCTACGGCCGCATCATCGAAAATAATCTGGCAGAACCAATCAGATACAGTCTTACGTTAACAAAAGTCTTTGCGCATGCGTCTTCTGTGGAAAGAGTTAGATGTAAGTGTTTATAGTGAGCGTTTTAGTACAGTCTTTCATTTGTTGTTATCATTGTTCGTCAATTTTTATTTAGCAAGAAAGAAGTATCGTGGGTTAGGGTTAGGTTTGGGGTTAAGTGTTGTTCTGATGTTATGATGTTAATCTGAACTGTAGATGCTATAGATTTTCTGGCAACTCGTGACTTTTTCATGCTTCTGATGCTGTGGCTGGGAGGGGGGGGGGGAGGAATTACCAACTTTCGAAAAAAAGCCCACGTACTCCGCATGCATAGGCCTGCACTTGAACAACAAATACACTTGATTGAAGTAAAGATACGATGGCGTGTATATGAATACAAAGATATAGAATTTATATATTTAGAGAGATTTCTTGCAATACGCGCAGAGTGCCACGGTGGAAAAGGTTGCCGAAATTGATCGTCAGCGCCATTGCTGTCATCGAAGGCCACTTGATGTCCGAGGCGGATAACGCTTGCAGCCTCGCGTCTTGTTGGCCATCATGTCCGATAAAGCTCGGGCCGACTTTCTGAACGCCTGACTGCTGTGAAACAGTACTGATAAGATAAAGATCGTATGGACATCCTGATGGACAGGCTGGGCTGACGTCAGGTAGGGAGACGCGAGGAACGGGTGACTCAACCTGGAAGCGCCACGGGGACGAGCGATTGATCTTACAGGCATCAGGAGGCTGGCAGTCGACCGGACTGGAACCGTTTGTACAGCAGCTGTTCTTTGACACAGCCGACTGTGTCGGACCGCATGCACTAGGGTCACCTGCCTAGCCTCACAACAGCAAAAATGGTCTTACAAAACGGTTTCTGATTTCTTACGGAAAAGATATTTCGATAATGATCTGTCTCGTGTTACCTGATTGCTGGTCTACGGAGCTGTAGCTGTGCATTCCTACACAGTTCAGTAATAGGTGATGTCAAAAAATAGAGAGAGGAGGGTTTGATGGTCACAGCTACGAACAAAAGTTAATACTTTATCGATTTTCGGGGGATTGTCATCACCTGGTTGGCAGCCAGCTTTGGACTGCGTTGTGTGAAGTTGTACGAATCAAAGGCTAACCTGTACGTGTGACTCACTCTGTACTGGCTTGGTCGCGCGCCACACGAGCAACACATTTGTGGCGCTCGCTTGGTGCTCAGCCGGTGGGGAGAGGTGCGCCTCTACATCAGGTAATACGACGCTGTTTTCTGGAATTGGCTCCGGACTGATTAGTGGGGATTCTGGGGTGGGAGTGCCACGTAGTCCTTGCTGTGCGGAACCAGTGTACGGGGAGGCAGTGGGGTGACACGTACTGCCCCCTCCAGGCGTGTCCAGTGTTCAGGTGTCTTTGAGGGCTGACGTGTTTGGTCTGCACGCTAGAGTCCCCGGGAAAGCTAGTCTACGACGTCCGAGGCATCATACAGAATTATAAGATATCTGGCGTCACTACCTAGCTGTACTCGCAACTCTCGCCTGCAGTCAGTGGGCATCAGGTGACGACAAATGTTTTCAAATTAGAAATTATTTTTAGAGGCATGTTTAAGAGGATTTGTGGACTTCATGAGAGAGGACTGTGACAGCTGAGAGGAACCAACGGGAATCTGCACTTCGTTCGAACTAGGGACTGTCTTTTCGACGAAGGATCTGCAGTGCTTGTGATCAGTGATCACCATTAAAATCCCGCATATTTTTTCGGTAACCATAAATTTCACACAGTCTGGCCTTAAACTGCTAATGATGGTGCCTGCGGCTAGTGACCTGAGTACTCTGTTGTTAAACGTTATTGCGATCAAGAAAGGGTAGAGTTGTCATCAGCCATTAATCAGAAATGACTGGCCATACTTGACACTATACGCGGTGGGGGTGGAGATTCAGCGGCAGGTAACTCGCTGTCTGCGCTAACGTCAGTGGGTGAGCCGGCCTAAAGGGGGATTCTGCACTGTGTCATGCCAGTGTTAAACGTGAAAACTTCATTGCCCTATTGCCCTAAGGGTCCGTATGTAAACCGCAAGGCTACCTCTGTCTTCGAGCTATAATTCAGAGCTCGATTAACCCACTCATTTTATTGACAGATAAATCCTTAATGCTAGAGGATTGTCGAAAATAAAAATTAAGGCTGTAGCCATTGAATATTCTATCGACATGGGAATCGTACTTTTAGGGCTTGGCTACCTCGCAGAGACAGATCTAGATTCGATTGTGCGTTTGAAAACTTGAATGCTTCCCGAGAACAGTCGCGTCGGGTTGAAAGTTTGTTTTTTTTCAGAATTCAGAATTTATTTTTTCTTCCTTCACCCTCAGCGGGGTATGAAGACAAAACATAAGCAACAGTACAACAAATCAATAAATAGGTGAGCAAAAATTCACTTTGATAAGCAAACGAATTAGCAACGTATCTTAAGAGGCTCGCAAGAGCTTGCTACAAACATACAATTATCCATGTACACAAGCGTCTTTAAGTAAGATTTTAATAAAACATGACAGCTTTGTAAGCAATCGTTTGCTCCCTGTTGAGAATAGGCACTGAAATTTATAGGTATTAGGGCGGTTTCTGTAGTAATAAGGTAGCCATTTGTTTCGGTCATCCTTAAATTTATCGCAGCAAAATAAATAATGGTACTCATCACCGATGTCGTTGCTGTTACAAAGATGACAGATTCTTTCTTCTCTGGGTATTCTCTGTATTCTGTGCGTTTGGACTGGGAAGTTGTTGTTCAAAAGTCGGAAGTTAAGAAGCGGTGTATAGTGATTTGGGGGCAATATTTTTAGTTAGTTTTCAAAAGTGAAAGACGTTTTAATAATTCTGTAGTTCTTATAGATGTCTTTTGTATCTACATCTTCTAACCAACTTTGAATAAACTGATCTTGTAAACTTCTTTCAACTTTCTGCTTGAAACATTCATATGAGTAGGGGAGATTATTTTGATTGGTCCAAAAACCATTTAGTCCAATGGCTTGTAATGTTGATTTTACTGCTTGTATATAGGTTGAATGGACCAAGCGTAGGGTGTGCCTGGGATGGAGTGGGGAAGGAGGGGAACAATTAGACGCGAGGAGTCGGTCATGGGGGCTAACTGGGAGAGGATGGCCCTACTTGATAGTGTCTGGCGGGGTGTTCCGCTCGTTATGGTGACGGTTATTGTTTTCCGAGTGGTCGTAAACCATTGGACTGGAGTGGCAGACGACCCCTGTCGCGCGCGGGTCGCAGACTCGCTCCGCGACTCCGTGTCGCGTGCGAACCCCCGACACTGACACAGGGTCAGTCACTTGCCTTGACGGCAGTCTTGACCCCAGACTGTCCCCGGCTGTCAACAGGACCTGGGCCGCAGTTATCCCACACAGTCCACGGAAGGGTCGCCGAACTGTGTCAGAAAGTGTTGAGACTTGCGAAGAGAAAATAAACAGCTTCCACTGTTCATGTTCACAGCAGGGATGCCTTCATTTTAACGCGTCGTGTTTTGCTGTAAAGTGCCCGTGCTTGTCTGAAAATCAGGCTGTGCTACATGTTATGACTATCTGCTGCACCTAAAAAGACAGGGTTAAAGAAAAGACAAGATTAAAGTGTCTGCCAGGCAAGTGTTTTTAGGAAAAAAGTGCGATTCCACGCGGAATCAAAGCAGACAACCAGGTAAAGATCGAAATGCACGGACATAAATTACGTATCGGTGTCGTCTGTTAAGCACCACGTCGTTTCGTAAGCTGTTTGTGACCAGTTCTTTCAGCTAAAATAGGAAGGCAGCCGCGTCGTGTGTATTGAGATTGCCATGTTGTCCCTGCCTGCCCTGGACTTTCAAGGACGCGTGTTCAGTTTGTTTATTGTCAGAGTTCTGTGAGGGAGCTAACCTGGTCAAGAACAGTCTAGAAACATTTTGCGCAGCTGCCCCGTGTACAGTGTCTGTCTCTTTCTCCCAGCAACGCACGCACGCAGGCTGCCAAATGGTGATGCACCGAGAGCAGCTGTCTTTGTTGTTGTTATCCAAGGACAGATCGAGTGACTGGGCAGAGACAAGACAATTAGGTCGTGTTTGCTACACAGTGTGACACTGCGGTATAGCTGTCTTGTGCCTGCACAGTTCCAGGATCGTAATTAGTTTCGTAACAATCAGGTCTAGTAAAATCATCCCAGGTTTTGCACCACAGAGGGCTAGGTTGTTTACATTTCTTGATTACTGTTGAGCAGCTGTGGATAGCTTTCGAGTGCATCGAAGAACATCTGATATCAAAGCGACAATGTTGTGACGTCCCAAGCCGACCTAACTGTGTGTGACAAATGTTTCTAGGTTTTAAACAAGTGTCCTTTCAGCAGCTGCTAGAAGTCTGCAGAATAGAGGAACTACAACCAGTTCATTGATGTTATTTTGGGTTTTTTTGTTGCAGACAGAAAGGCACTGGGACTGTTTGAACCGTTGTAAGCAGCATGGGAGGCAAGAGCAGCAAACAGAAGAAGAACAAGACCAAGGAGAACGGCGGCGAGGCGGCCGAGAACCAGGCCAACGACCAGAAGACGGAGGAGAACGCGGAGGGAGCGGAGGCCGGCGGTGCACAGACGGAAGAAGCAGGTGGAGAGAAGGCGGCCACGGACGAGACAGGCAAGCCTGAAGAGCAAGCAGGCGAGGGAGGAGCGAGTGCCGAGGAGAAACCAGGTGGTGGGGATGCGGCTGTGGATAGTAAAGCGTCCGATCAGACGGCAGAGAGCTCGCCTGCAGCTGGCGAGGAAAAGGCTGCTGAAGATGGTGGTGGGGGCACACAGGTATTAGAGGCTTTCTCATACCCGTTAAAATACCCGCAAGTTAAAATAAAACAACTATTGGAAGCAGCACTGGGTGGTGGCACTAGGTCTCCTGGGGCTGTTTGTAGGTCTAAATCATGCCTAGCACTTACTTATATTTAAAAAAAGCCTTGCCTCTGGTATCTGGTTTTGGCTATCAGCCAGTTTTGATTATTGTTGTTGTGGCAGTTTCGAGTTTGCGCTATGTTTCTGTGCAGCAAGTATTGATTTCTTTGGTGTGCATCAAATTACAAACGTTTTTTGTGCTAGATCATGATTATGTATTATTCTCTCTCATGTGACCAGCTAGCAGTAATAGATATAGCCAGCAGTGCACCAGAACGCAAACAGGCAGGCTAGGATGGAAGGTTGAAGTTGTCAATCGAAAAGTGTCATCTGCAGGAAACTCAGGCTTGTGAAGAGCCCACACAGCTTGCCCCTGAACCAGCGTGTGCTGCGCCAGAAGATCAGCCGACATCAAGTCAGATCACCACATCAGCAGAGCAAGCAGCGGTGCAGCCTGTTGCAGAGGATTTGATTACTGCAAAAGATCAGTCAGCAACGGAAGCAGCGCCACCTGCAGTTTCAGTGGAGGAGCAGGTGCCAGCGCCCGAAGCAGTGGAAGAGCCTGGATCTGCTGTAGAAGAGCTGGCTCCTCCACCTCCACCAGCAGAAGCTCCCCTTGAGGAGCCAGCAGCTGTCGAACCGGTTTCTGCACCAGAAGGAGCAGATGATGCTGAACCACAGGCTTCTGCCGAGCCAGAGCCACCAGTGGCGCCATCTGCAGCAGCACAGGAAGAGCCTGGTGCAGAGGATGCCACCGCAGCAGCTCCCTCGGACATCGCAGAGTGCGGTGCAGCAGACAGCTTTGATGCTGTTGAAGCAGCTGGTGAGACAGCTGCACCAAGTCAGGTAAAAACATTTAGTCCTATTGGTTATCGTATTATCAGAACACATGCACTCGCTCTCATGCTCTCTTGAACACACACAAAAGACTGCTGAATGATTTCTCAAACAGCAAGGTTGATTTTCCGTCGATTCTTCATTTGAAGGGAAGCAACTGGTCCTGATGCCTGCCTCCCTTTGTGGTGCAGAGAGAAATTTGTCCATTTTCATGCCTTATTTCCAGTCTTATTCTGGCTTAGGTGTCTGAAGACTACACTGTAGCCTCATTAGGAAACCACTTCAGAGTGTTCTTTCTCATGTCCAACTCTTATAATCTCCATTAGCAGCATCTTGAGTATTTTCTCTCTTAACTTTTCAGTCTAAAAATTTATCAGATCAATTTGCTGTTTCCCCCAAACCATTTCCAAACTTCACCTGAGCTTATGAAATCCTGGAAGGTTTGTGTTCCTAATGCCCTGAGCTGGTTATATCCAAGCGTCGCAGCACACTTCACCCAGTTTAACCATAAGGGAATGGGTGCCGGACGCATGGGTCAGGGGAAGTAAGTCAGCAAGTGAAAAGAGATGGGCACTGCTCTCAGGATGCTGACGTACAGAACAGTGGGAGTGTTATACAGCCCAAATCCCAGACAATCTGACAGAACAGTGGGAGTCTTACACAACCCAACTCCCCGACAATCTGAAAAAAACAGTGTCTTACACAGCCCAACTCCCCGACAATCTGACAGAACAGTGTCTTACACAGCCCAACTCCACTACAACTGGAAACAAGGCAGCCTTTGACTTTTTTTTTAACACTTCTGTGTGCAAAATTGTCATTGTCCAAGTAGTAAACTGAATATTATTAGAATATTATGCTTTAATGTGAGATGAAAAAGAAAAACCCCAGTATGCCTAATCTTATTGTAACATCAGTTGAGAAGGAAAACCCTGCTCGCCTGTTTCAGGATGCCAAGACCACACTTTTCCAATGGGAGAACGAAGGAGAGATTGTGCAGGTCACCGGTTCCTTTAATGACTGGGGAGAGAAAATAGCACTCACAAAAAAGTAAGTTCACTATAACACCTGGCTTACTAATACCTTGGAGTTCAGGAGGATGTGAAAGGCTCGGCTGGTCTTGGCAAAGAGACATCCATCCAATAGCAGATCGAAACCGTGGTTTTCACAGATCTTACTTTCAACAGAAATGAAAGATTTCCAAACCAGGCGACAAATTCAATTTGAAAAAATTTGAGGAAACATCTTTTCCAGTTACAAAAATTTTGATCTGAGTCCCGGTGTAACATCATATTTTAGCTGAGCAGATCATGACATTATCTGCTAGGCCAAAGATATGATTGAAGGCCCAGGCATGCCAGAGTCCTGGGTTTTAACAGATTTTTTTCCATTAAACCCTGCCCCCCCCCCTCTAAATTCAAGTAAAAAGATGGGGTGGGAGGAGGGTAGGGTGAGGTTTTCTGAGCAGAGTTCCTGCTTTATCCAAAGTCAGAGTGGTGTGTTTTCATATACAAAGATTTTAAATCATGCATAACATTTGGAAAATGTGAATCTCTTTCACAGATATTTCGGAGTCGATCATATGAATTTTGGACGGCCCAAATGTTTGCAAAAATCAATTGTGCTGTAGATGAGTTTGCAAAAGCATCTTGGTTACTTCCCTTGAATGGGTGCATAATCTTGTGTTTTTTTGAAGCTCAGTACCCTGCAGCTTGTGTCGCTTGTTTCATAACTGTCATTTCAGAGGACTTAAAATTCAGCTGACCATGCTTACATTTAATTTGATGCTTACTAGGGTTTTTGCAGGAAACATTACTGTAAGTCCAGCTTTGAATGCAACGAGTGGTGTAGTAGGAAGACAGCAAATGGCAACAACAGACAGTAGCACTTTATTTTGACCAAAAACGAAACTCGTTAGAAGAACATTTAACAGATTCATAAATTTTAAGCAGGTTGTGAAAAGCGCCTCCAGGTATTGCAATTCCCCGAAGCCTAGAAGATAACGGGTCTGTTACAAGTTCAAGGTAATTTCATGTACAGCACTGCCTTGCACAGGCTTCCCACTTCCCCCCCCCCCCCACCATCCCCAATCCCTCAGCTTCTGAAACTTCGGCAGACACCAGCAGTAACACTACAAGCACTCCTTGGTAAATTTTCTGTTTGTGATTAAGCTAAACATTACATGACCATGATAACTGGAAGCAGAGAGAGAATAGAGAGATTAAACTTGATCTAAAATTCCTTGTTTTAGACTTTAGAAAATGTACCTTCAAATTTGATAAACTTCTAGTTCCTTTAAAATAAAACTGGTCCAAGCACTGTGACAAACTTTTGACAGCAGTGTGCGCTTAACTTCACTGCCAGACTCGTACACTGTAGCAGAGACTAAGTATCCCAGCTAGAGGAGCCCTCAGTACTCAAGATCAACTAGGACAGCAATATTTCAGCTATGTCACCACATGATTTGCAGTTATACAGTAAAACCTCCAATATATGACTTTGAAAAAACAGCCAAAATCAGGTCTTATAAGGGAGGACTAGTTGCGCTGAACCGCTAGTGCATGTAGGTACATGTACGGTGATGGATGGGGTGAGAAATAAACACATATGCATATATGTTATCATGGCAGCCAAATGCAATGTGTGTTTTCAAATTTTTTATATTATTATTTACCACTGAACTACACATTAAAATATTTTTTTTCGTATCTCGGTTACTGAGATCACATGTTCGTGTGATGCAGCTTTCTACTCACTACCTACCCCTCGCAACTCGTACAGTTTACACTTGGTTAAACATTTCAGGTACTGTCTGGTGAATCGGACGGAATTTGCTTAAACATCCTGAATAAGGCTTTCAGGAGTGAATTACAACAAAATCTGTGATATAATCTATTTGTCCTTCTGTGATATGTCGAAAAGACATGCCAGTTGTATATTGTATAAACTTCCTTCAGTCCATTAAGAGTAAAGTCGTAAATAGATGTCGGATGCAATATCTATTGCCAACTTCTCTTTGTTACTGTTACGAGCACTTTCAATGTCTTTTCTAGATTTAAAACAGTTCTTTTGCGCTTCTCATGGGATTTGGGGTTGACCTTTAGTATTTCTCAGTGAAGATCTTTGCAAAAGGGAGTCCGGTAACCTTTTCCGCTCAACCAGGAAAAGTCGTATACTGTGCAAAACCGGTCACTTTCGTAGATGGTTGGTCAGGTTAAGGAGGGAGTCATAAATGGGAGGTGGTTTATATGGTAAATGGTCCCCTTCAAAAAATTTTGGGTCATATGCTGGAGGAGGTTGTATATGGGAAGGTCTTATAAGGAAGGTTTTACTAGCCTAGCCTAGAAAAAATCTGTTACAAAAAACACAGCAAGTACATGTATTTTGTAAATCAAGTCAAAATCAGGGGGAAGAAAGCAGGTTTGAAGGTGGAAGAGTTATAGTGAGGGCAGAATTTGTACAGTTCTTTTTCTTTCTAGCTTCTAACCTTTTCTTAGTTTGTTCTGCAACGACATAATGATCATGAGGGGTCATGACTTGAGCTTTGAAAGCCAAGTTATCCTGTCCTCAAGAATGTTGGGACGCCACTGTTTCTTGTGTTTGTTGTAATTTTATTACCCTCTTAATTCAGATTTGATTTGTTGTTAGTTGAAATTTTCTTTCAGATTTGGTGCAGACTGTTGGCTGCTAGCATCCTGTTTCAGTGCCAAACATTAATATTATTTTTATGTTGTGTGTGCAGTGGTGATGTATTTTCAGCATCACTAGACCTACCTGTTGGGGAGTACTTGTACAAGTACATTGTTGATGAGCAGTGGGTGGTAAATAAAAATCAGGTGAGGCCAGCATAAGAATTCTTGATAATCCTCAAACAGCGCTAAAATTGTTTTTTTGTTTGTTTGTTTTTGGTATCACTATTCTTTGTGTGTCTTGGTCTTACTGAAAGAAGGTTCTTGATGGCCCTTTGAACCTCTAACATGCTGAGTTTTTGAAATCTCATTTTATGCTATAATTATTTATCTTGAGAATGTAATTAAGGATATATTTTCTTTAGTGGTTTGATTTCTATGATTCTTCACTTTAATTTTAAATCTTTCGGTCGCCCTCCCCACCGCCCACCAGACATTTGTTGTCTTTTTTTTAAAATTAGTGAAACATTGCATTTCTAACATCATTAGGAAATTAATGAACATCCAGTTGCAACAGATTCTTAGGTTTACCAGATCACTTCGTAATGCTTTGTCCCCATATACATCAATCGTTCCCTGCATTTTACTGAATTATACATGTGCTTATGTTTTCTACTGCACATGCTTTCATGTATTTTGTGCATGACAGATGTAAGCAGTTTTAAATGAATTTGGCAAATGATTTCTTTTACTAAAAGTTTGCCAACAATATGTTGTAAAAATATTCCATTTGCTTTTTTTGCACAGCCAATCAAGTGCGATGAAAGTGGACAAGAGAACAATTTTGTTACGGTGGCTTAGCAGCCTGGATGACAGTTACACAGGAAAATAAGACCCTGACCTCTGATGCTGTTCCACATTCAGCAAACAGACTTCAACATCAGGAGCATTTTCTTGTTGGTTTTTGATGGAATGTACCAAGGAATATGTTTGTGTGCATGTGTTCAAAAGGACTTTCTTGCTTTTGACCTATTTTCTCCTATGCAAGCATGTGACTCTGGGTGTCAAGAGAGGCTACACATGCAGGCGGTGTACATGACTTTTGGTTCAACATTTCTCTTAAAGTTTGGTTTTGATATTTTTCTACTTTGATTGAAGGGATTTGCAGTCAGCTGGTTTCCATGGAAACACTAGCAGCTGGCATGTTACTGTTGTTGCAGTTTACAGTATGTAAGATGTGTACATATGACTATGGCATGGAGTCAGATTCATATAAACATTTTTTTACTGGTATGTGTCATGCTTTTTGTCAGTGTGAATGCAACATGCTTAATTACATTTGTACCTAAGGTTGGGACAGTGAGGGCATGGTGCGGAATCAGTTACATAACGAGCATCTTGCAGGCGTGGTACCTGCATCCACTTTCTTAAGGCCTAAGTTTAGTCTTTTCTGAAAAGTAATCAGAAGTGACTAAGCATTGCTTAAATTTAGTTTTGCCCCAGAAAAGAAAACTACGCTGGAGGTGTGTAAATGTCAGCTTAGTACATTGTGGTTTAAAGAAATACAAAAGAAAACGAGAAGTGCACACGAATGCATTTTGTGTGATGTACACACGCATGCATTTTGTGTGATGTGCACATGCATGTATTTTGTGTGATGTACACATGAATGTTTTGTGTGCAATTTACTTTCCTTGTACCTACAGTGCATAGACCTACAGTACATGAGAAAAGGCAAGAAGGCATGAAAAAAGGCATCAGGTGAAGATTTGAGTAGAAAGCCCATCATTGGATTTATTTACAGGATATGAACTGTTGATTTTTCTTGACCATAGGTGGTGAGACTGACAACGTTGCTGTTGAAGTTGTTCATGTAGTGGAAAGTAATGCTTGGAAATTTTCTGTTCCTGTACACTGAATGATGTGGATGTTTAGAAATAAATATCATTTGGAAAGAAACATCTTTAAAAGAATTTAAAACATCTTGATAAAAACATATATTTTCTTTAAAAATATATGCTTTAAAAATCCTTGGAGCTTGTTTTTAAATTTATAGTAATTTGTTGAAAGAAATGTGTGTTCCTTGTTCCAGCCATCCAGATTTTAAATCTTTCATATAAGTCCCATCAATTATTTTTCTTCCTAACCATGATACATTTCTGCATGGATTTTAAGATACCATTGCATTTTTCTGAGGTTCAGACTATTGTCATATTCTTGAAGACTTGTTCTGTAGAGGACCAGATTTTTTGACAAAAGAGTTTTGAAATATATTTTTTTAATGTGTTTGTTCAGGGAATTTTGTTTTTGCAAAAGCCATGAAGACCTTGTCTTTAAATATCAAGATTAGTCTCGCAAAGTTTTGAGTGTGAGATGTAATGTTAGGGCAGTGCTATACCTTTTTGCTTTTTCTCTAACCCTTGCCATAAAACTGCTTGTTGCCATTTACAGAGGCATACAGATCTTGCCGATAACATTTAACATTTCTCTGTTATTTTTTGATGGTCCAAAGTTTTGAAGAAAAGGTGGAAATATAGTGAGGTGGACTTTCCAGGCAAACTTGTAGGTTTATTCAGAATGGACAATATGAACTTGAAACTGGAAAGTTTTAAGCTACATTGTGTATACAGAAGGATGAAGGAGAGCTTGAAGCTGTTGAGTTCTCTGTTAAAATCTTGCTGCTGATGAAGGCCAGCATATCATTATTACCTGTGTTTTCCCGAAGTGGATTACTTGTGAAGGGCTTTTTTAATCTCCAGTAAAAAGCCTTTCTTAGTTATGAATAAAACTGGCAGCAGCTGCGCTGTTGTTTGGTGAAAGACTGTCAGAGCAATGTTCTGTACTTTGTTCTGGTTTAGATACTGATTTTGCTGCATTAAAGAGAGACTGCTGCTGGAGATTTTACCACATGCATGCCATCATGCATTTTCTGTTCATCATTTTACAATTTACTTGAAACATGATTTTTCATAAAGGAATAAATTCCAACCTTATGGGACCTGACTGCTTTTAACAATTTTGTAGAGAAATAGGTGGAGTTTCCTGCAGTGGAATTGCTCAACTCATGCTACTGTTTTTTGGTTTTAAATGTTATCCATGATTTTTGTCACGAGACGTTTCATCGCATGGAATCATGGAAACTTTCTTGGTGGATAAGGTTAGGTTTTTACAATATTGTTATTGTCTTCTCACGCGCACCACATTCATTTCTAGTCTGATACCTGCCTACTACACGCTCATTTTATTGGCATCGTGCTGCATCTTTGGTTCTTGGCATTCAGAATCTTGTTTATTGGTGCTTTCTTGGCATTACATTTTGTTTTGGTGGTAGAGGGTTGCTCAAGCATGAAGTGCATTTTTGCACTAATTTTTTTTTCCTGCATGGTGTAAATAGTGGATTTTCCTTTTCAGTACTCTTCAAACTGTTATTGTCAGTTGACAAATAACAATATTTATTGCAGTTTTATGTTATTAAAATGGCTGTTTCTCTGAATGATACCAGTAGAATGAAAGCCAGATGTTTTGAGTTGAGGGGAAGCCATATGTGAATAGGACTTTTTTCTTATTTTTTGAAAATCCACATTACAGAAACGAGGTAACTTTTACAGTACACAAGTTATTGTGTACTTTAATGCTGTAAATACACTTAAATACTTAATCTGGAAAGTTCTTTTTAGTGAGAATTCAGTGACAAATTCAGAGTGATCCAAGGTCTATGATTTCGTTCCCAGGCAGGAATGAATGTATTTGTCAGAAATCAATTGTTGTTGAGCCGTAAAGGAAAGCCGCTTGATGCTAATCTAGCTTGATGGCTTGTTAGTGCTTCTGGTCTCTGTAGGTGTGTGTGGGCCTGCATAATACTGAGCCTGTAGGACTTGCTTCTGCTCTTCTCCATTTCTTGTTGTTCCTGTGTGCTTCTTTGCCATGTGTGTTCAGCTGTCCATTAGGGTTAGTGGAGTCAGGGGAGGTAATGACTTAGGGTCTCTTTAGGCAGGGGTGAAGGCCCTCGTGGGATATTCTGGAGTTGCTGGACTTTCCTGAGCAAGACAAATGACTTTCCCAAACTGTGCATCAGAAAAATGATGGTAACACAGAAAAATTGTTACTCAGAACAGTTCTATAATTAACTTTCCTGCATGGAACTGTAAGCATTTGAAATTTGAAGATTCTCATCATGTGGCTAAGTGGTGTGTGAATTATTTTAATTGTTTTGCGCACACTAGGCAGCAATAAGGACTTTTTTAAATATGGTCGTCAGTTGAGGATTAGCGAACAGACAAGTGTAAAGTAGTGGCACTGCAAATGGTGACCAATGGGAAAGACTTAAAAAAAATCTAGTTATGGGTAGTGAACCTCATTGAATGTAAGACTTTCCGGTGCACAGAGATAGGAACCTACATGACTACGACAGATGAATAATGAAAAATGGGAAATGGTTACCATTATTTTATGGGCTACCAGTTTTTCATTTTTGGTCTTGAATGTCATCCAGATTTTATGGGGCCACAAATGCAAATTTCAGCAAAGCTGCAAAAGACAAGAATTTAATAAAAAGTCATTCTTGATCACTGTAGATAAATAACATTTAAATAAAAGGTTTGTTAATAATTTTCACTAATATATTCAATAAACCTTTAAAATTAGGGGATGGGGAATTTTGGGTGTAAAAGCATGATGCAAAAAAAAAAAAAAAGTACACATGGATGGGCTTGTGTACAGTCATGCACTCCACTCAGGTGTACCCTCCGTGTAAATGTCAGATTTGGTTTCCATATGTTTCAGAGATCTGCCAGTTACTTATGATGAAAGATGATAAATACATTGACTTAATCTATTGTCAAATACAGAAAGGCAAAAAATTAAAAAAGGAAAGAGAGTTAATCCTCAAACCCATCTTTAGTTAGATTTTTAGCCTGATAATGTAATATATTGTGAATTGTATGCCTTTCGGCCATTTTTATGTGTATTTGTAGTGTGCGTGTGTCTTTTGTTCAGAAATAAAGTGACCTAAAGGGCAGCCTGCAGCTGGTTCTTGTTCTTTGTACATGGGAAGACAACCTGTGAGATGGGTGGAAAAAAATATACACGTGTACCTGAAGTGACTGAGTTGCAAGGGCTTTTGTCATGTTTTGTGTCTGATAGGTCTAATAATTTATATCATAGACCTACTTATAATTCATTTCTTATAGTCTTATTCCATGTTCTGTGTTAAATGCTTAAGCCATTGTCTGGGCCCATTATGCAACAGCAAGGTCAAGCTGACCTTGTCGCACATCAGATGCAAGATGTCCAGCTGAGAGATTGGTGGCTGCTGACTGGATACATTGGGTATGAATGAGTATGGTTAATGAGGCAGTGGGAGGGAAGGTGTTGATTCAGCTTGATTGCTCTGGCATGGAAGGGTTATTCATCTGAAAGCCAGTGGTTGTAGATGTTAAACCCAGGCTGGATATGAGATCTACAAGGAGTTCAAAGTTCAAGGGCTGACTTGGAGTATCCCACCATGTTTACGCGTGAGATATCAGCGTGAGCCAATGAGCGAGAAGGGGCTACTCCGCGCGAGGTTGTGACTGGGTGTACGGCTCAAAAGTTTGTCTTTCCTGAGAAGCATTGCCGCGTGTGTGAGCAGTCCTTTACAGAGAGCTTGCCGGCTGATTTCAAAGCTATGGGGCCTGGATAGCTCAGTTGGGAGAGCTGCGGACTAGCAGATGGAGGTTGCTGGTTCGAACCCTGGTGTGGCCAAGGATTATTTCCTGGAGTTAAACATTGTGCAAACTCCATTCGGCCATCTCCCCGCACATTCAACTGCCTGTCCGCACTGACCACTTTACTGCAGCCATCAGTCTGGTGGTTCTTTCAGTGCGTAGTTTAGTAATAGGACCCCATCCCCCATAGTGCAAAATCACCGCGAGGTGGAAGCACTGTCCCTCTAAATCACCACCACCACCACCACCACCACCACCACCACCACCACCTGATTTCAAAGCAGTAGAGAACATGTTAGAAAGGTTCCTTTTCCACCCACCACAGTACGGGGTTAAAAAAATTACCCTGGCTTTCCCACTTTCCTCTGGCGATAGCTATATAGGGATCACAGGTTGAGTGATCGACGACATGTTTACCGAAATTCTACTGTTAATCTCACGCACTTTTCTTAACCTTTGTCATGCCATGCTGTATTACAGATTCTCTCTCTGTTCTGAAGCAATTCATGAGCGGAGTGTAGCTTCTTGCCCCTGCACTATTGTCTCTTGGGCGTGTTTGGTGGGGGCACATCTTTTATCTTCGCTATATGCATCGCTTTATTTCTTATCAGGACCAAAATTCATTTCGCTGCAAAACTTTTCGATTCGGTGTTCTCAAGGAATAGATGGCCATATGGTATCACAAAGGTTACTTGGAACAAAAAGATTCAAGAGGACTATTCTGCGAATGAATTTTCTAAGTTTAAAACAATACTGTGCTGGACCGAATTGTTTTGCACTCTTCCTATAGCTCCCTCCCCCTACCATTTTCTGTTCTGGCCACGGCGTCTTCCCTTTTCCGTTATTATTATTTATTTATTTATTTTTGTCTGTTAACATAAGCTTGGGTCTGACGGGCGTTTATTGTCTGTTAATACATTTTCTCTCCACATCCCTGAAGAATGTGGCAGAATAAATTTAGCAGTTTATTCATGGTGGAATTGGTGGCCGTCTTTAAAGCGAACGACTGCTGCTGTTACCTCATCCAAGCGACGATCAAGTGATGGCTGGTTTCGGTGTTTGCGTTAAAGAGTTAATCAAGATACAAGACGCGTCTTGAAATCCTTGAAAGTTGCCTGTCGCAGAATATGACTAAAAGCATAAAGCGAGGACCGAATGGGTTTGACATGAAAGAGGAGTGTTGCAAGTCGCGATCGACTCTTTGTCACAGAAACATTGGGGATAAAGTTGGCTTAGTCAACTGACGCTAAATGGCCCTGCGTTAGCTAAATGCTCTTTGAAAACTTTTAAGTCTGCCAGTACTGAAATATGTTCCCCTGCACGCAGGCGGCACCAAAGCGCCTGACCTTACAGTAAATAGGCTGGCAGAACTGACACCCTTGAGAAAGTTCCAGATGGACTCCCTAGTCACAATGTCTCGAGAACAGTCTCGAAGATAAAAGACAAGAGGCGTGGGGGAAGCTGCCACTAGGCTCCCGATATCCCGAACGAACAGACAGACATGCAGGCTCTTGTGTTCTTGTGTCTTGCCGTGCTGGCTGTGGCTCAGCAACCTTCACCATGCCGTACGTTTGTCGTTTTTATTAGTAGTATTGACGGGAAATATTTAGTCTCCTCTCACTGTCTTAACAAATGTGTGTACTTTCAAAAATGAATTGTGTTAAATTTCATTTTAAGAAAACGTGGAAGTGAGATTCACTCAGCCGAGTTCCATGACACGGAACAGCAACAAGCCTTCTAAAGTTGCAAGTTATAAGAAGCAGAAAATATGGGATTTTACAAAATTCCAAAAGATTTTCAAATAATTTTTTTTTTCAGCTGGACCGTCGGCGTTTTCTGGCAGATTCCGCAGGGTAAGGAGATGTCTACCAACATTCTTAATTAGTTCGGTAGTTTTCTCATTGTAGGCACCGAGTCTGATTCGAGAAGATAAACGACAGATTTAATTTGAAAGACTACTAGAAGTGATGAAGGTTTGCCCACTTGACATCCACTGTGCGAAAAATGGTTAACGCGAGACGTAACGAAGACTGTAGCCAAGGAGATATGCTTTAGCACAGTGACCTTTGCCTAACGCTGCACGTGCGTGTCTCATGCTCAGATGGACCGCGAGCTCCAGTATTATGTTGACGGCCGCATTTGGTATGATGAACTCAACCGCCGTGTCCGTGAGTTCGAGTTTGAGGAGATTGGGAGGGACCGTGAGTTCTACGACCGGCTGGTCCTCTACAACCTGGTGAGACGAACAAGACTGGGGGAAAATGGGGAGGGGGAATTTTTGTTCAAATCCCCAGAAGCACAGTAAATACAGCAAAACAACAACATACACACAAGGGCAGAGTATTTAATTTAGCAACGCAGGAACACCGGCACACCTACACGCACATGTCGCACTCTTCATGCCTCTGTCCTTCATCCTTCCCTCTATTCTTCTTTCGTTCCTTTCTTTCCTTCATTTCGTGTTTTGTTTGTGTCCGAAGAACATCGAATACGTTGTGAATCTTCGAAACCGCACGTGCGAAGTGAGGGCACCGCGCCGTCCGTTCCTGCCCTACGGCGTGCCCCCAGGGGCTCGCTTCCAGGGGGAGGGCACTGCTGGCGTTGTGGGCAAGCCAGAAGAAGAGGTCACGCTCGCATTCTTTACTGGAACCATCAACAACGGTCAGTAGTCGTTACCGGAAAACCTTTCTGTGTAACTTCAAAGGTTAGTGTATAGTCCAAGGCATAAGATATGCTATGTTCCTTTCCGCGCCTCTTGGTAACATACCTGAGATTCCTTGAGACCTAGCATTGAAAGTGTTAACAAAATTTCGTTATACGTTATAGTTTACTACGTTAAACTTCAGCAAAAAGGGCAAAACTAAACCAGAATGCTAAAACATGTATAAAATTTAATTCAGATTAAGGAAAAGCCCGTGCGAGGCTTTTCAGAAACTACAAACTTAAAAAAATCCTCCTATGAAAAGTCTGGTACAAATCGTAAAATATTCTGAGAGCCTGCGGCTGCAGATTTGTATGTTAGTGTATCTTACATCAGGATCTGTATCCTATTGTATCCTATAGTTACACATGCTTCTGGATTGTATTTTACATCGGCATCTCACTGTGTATTACATTTTCGTTTTATCGGCAGAAAATTACTTTGTGAGCGTAACGGAACCCGACTGCTTCCCCGTGCAGCTCGGGATTTTCGGCAACAACAGCTTCTTCCACCAAGAGTAAGTAGATGAAAAAAGTTTACTTTTCACCTTAAGTGCTACCAGAGTAAGCTGGTCTGTGCGTACAAGCGATTATTTTCTTAGAATAAATTCCTTTTACTAGCGAATTTAGTTGTTCCCTATATCTGTTGTATAGTTTCATCACAATACGGCGCTTCTGATAACCATGTCGCAGATCTGAGGATCGGAAATTAGTTCTCAAACGAACAGGTTGACCTTAAATAAATGTATTCTCTCGTTTTAATTCTTTTCGTAAACAAAACTCGTGTTACTGATTCTTGGTTAGTGTTAAGTTGACGTATTCAGCGAAGTACCACCGTGCTTGTAGGCTTAGGGAACAGACGTGAAGAAACCAGAGACCAGAGAATGTACACGTAGCCAGAGATGGTGACAGACTTTTCGCTGTTGCAGGTTCTATGACCTTGTGGATGGCATCAATGACCCAGAGGCTTTCGTTCCCCCCTCCCCCTGCCTGTAAGCGTGAGAGGCCACACGGCGTGCAGCAATGAGCCAGTTTGTGTGTCGATATCGGTGTAAATGTTATTGTATTTTATCACGTCTGTGACAGTCTGCGAAGTCAATAAATATGGTTCGTAACAACATAGGTCTCAGTTGTTTGTACTCAGAAAACTACAGCCACATTCGCACACATGAGAGAGAGAGAGAGAAAAAAAAACGACACAAACGTGGTGAGTGTGCAAAAGCATTTCGCACGCACGCACGCGCGCACGAACGCACACACACAACACAAACGCGCCCATACACTCACGTGCACAGTAGCTGACAGTAATACATAACAGGTACTGAACTGTGCAGATCGCAATTATCACGTGCTTTCTCGATTTACTGGAGGGCCGGCTATACTATTGTACAGGAAACACAGTTCTTCTGTTAACACGCATGAACTACATCGTGTGAATTCCATATGGACATGGCAATAGCAGCTTCACTAAGCAAATAGCATGTGGGCTGTGGCGTTCATCAGTCTTGGGCGCTATGAGAAAGCAATCCACAGACATGAGCACATATACGTTTGTTAAGGGTTTTTATTCTATTGCACTAACCTTTCATTCTACTGCGTTAACGTTTTTATTCTGTTGCACTAACCTTTCATTCTACTACATTAACGTTTTCGTTGTATTGCCCTAGAGTTTTCAATCTTGCAATAGCAGAGCGCCTGTGTCACAGGACACTTTTAGTTTAGTTGTTTAAGAGGCTAACGCAGGGGCTGATAACCACGTGGCAATATGCAAGTGGAGTCATCGTATAGAAAGCTGTAAAGCAGGATGGAAATATATATGTCTTTAATAAAAAAAGGGGTGGGGTGTTTTTGTTTTTCTTTTGAGCGAAGTTTGACAAAATCCTTTCTGACTCGGCCGCACATTGTCAAAATGTACCCGACTCTAAGATGGCCCTGGCAAAGACACTGCTTCTTGTTGTGGCCATTAGTTCAAGTATTCGATGAAGTATCTCCCGTCTGAGGTCCACAAAAATAAGGTAGGCTCTATAAGTGTTAGAGAGTCCGGCATAAAGCACTAATACACTAAAAGACTTTCTTATTTTGCCGTTTATGGTCATTTTCAACTTCTTGCGCGAACCGGCAACAGCCCCAGTGGACAAAACCCCTGCACACCCATAGTCAAAACATTCCCGAACTCGTGCATTTTCGCATCCACGTACATGTTTTAGTTTTATGCATGTGCGTATATCTATGTATGTATGTATGATGTACGTAAACTTGCGTGAAAGTCGGCTTGATGTTGTAGGCGCTAAGGTTTTCCAGCATCCATACTGGTCTCCCCGTTTGACCTTGTACAGTCAGGTCATCGTAACAATCTGCAAAACAAGCTGTTTACAGCATGTTGCATGTGCATGAAATCGCCAACGTTTTTTGTTTACTTTTTGAATTTCTTGTTGTTAACAATTTGACAGACTTTTGTCGTTGTAGTTATTTCATGTGGGTAATAGTATACTGTGATACAGTATTTAAAAACGCGAAAAACGTTCTCATTATAATCCCTATAATTCCATGGCTCCCGGTTAAAACTTGGTGCTCAGAGGTCACAGAACATTTGCTGTCTGCTGTAAATGCAGAGCTTCTGAAACTAGTCACTAATGTGTGTGTGTGTGTGTGTAAGTGTGTGTGTGTGTGCTTTTGTACAGTACGTGTAACGGCAAGGTAGATCGTTGAATATAATGTAGTTATCATTTAAAAATAACCTCTTCAGCTCAGTGTAAAGGTCAAATTAAGTACCGTGGCGCCACCCCAGTCAACGTGTGCGCGTAGGACTTCAGATGGCACTGACCTGATTCTGTGACCCGGGCTGGCAAAACAAGCCAGTTTCTTTGTATTCTTCTTTTCATGTCCCCTCCACTTGCACCTCCCATAACCTTTACCACCACCTATAAAGTGTGTGCACTTTTCTGGCTACACGTGGTTGCGGGAGGTGGGGATGAGAGAGTGGGGTGCTTGCGTAGATCTGCGCGCGAATTTAGTGTTAAATGTGGATGAGAGCGAAAGAAAAAACTTCAAACAAAAAATCCCAAACAAACAAACAAAAAAACCCCAACAAAAACAAACAAAAATAAGTTCTATGACTATCGGTTTTACACCTGATACGCGCCTGTCTTCTTTGATGTAAGCACGCATTGTCGGGCAGCGTCCCCCTCCCCCACCTGGCTTGAGTGGAGTGGCGCGTTGGTTGGGTAACACGTGCTGGTCACTTAGAAGGCTTTAGGTTCGGACCCCCAGCTCAGCCCACCGTCTGCAGGTGCCCCCCACCCTATCGTTTTCCTCCGAGTAATCTTCCTGCCCCACCCCATGAAGTCCTCTTTACTGACTTGACGTTAAATTCCAAACAGCTGACCATCAAACCTGTACTTAAACACTCAGTGCACGTGCACCGACTGCAGTACACGCAGGTGTCAGCGGGTCGGCCCCTCACCCTGGTCTGAAGCAGCCGGCACTTTCCAAGGGTGTGGTTGGGTGAGGTTTCATTGTCTGGCTGGGAATTTACAGATTCAAGATTAGGATGGAGACTGGCCTACACGTGCATTACCGAAGACGCACGTGCAGGTAGCCTGCGGCACTCTCCTTATTCATGACCAGGGCTTCGCTTGCACCCCGTAAAACTCCATCGTCATTCCTTCTCTAGCGTAGCCTGACTTCTTCAGCCAGTAACATTTTTTCGTGGTTCCGACATCAAAGAAAGAGAGAAAAAAGGAAGGAAAGAGGCAAGGAAGGAGGCAGGAAAGGGGCTCAGAGGACGTACTATACGTAACCATTCCTGAAGGAAAGTGCGATTCCCTTTGCACGCTCTTGTCGGAAATTATCTGATTTATCCCCTTGTGCACGAGTCAATTAGCTAAATGAAATAACTGCTATATATATATATCAGCTCAGGTACAAACACACACAAACGTACGCACGCACGCCCCCGCTCCCCACACCTAGGGATTACGGCAGCAATATAGTTTCCTGAAAGCTTCTATTTTTGAATCTTCGAATCGAACTATCTATTGAGTTTTTGTATATTTTCCCCTTGCAGTTGTTTTTGAGGTTTCAAAGATACTCCACTGCACAATAATATAACAGGCTAGAATGTTCTCTAGCTGGATGTTGTCTGAATTTGATAAGAGAATGGGAATTTCTTTCAAGAACTGAAAGAAACGCCCATCAGACACAAGGTAACTGGAACAGGGTTTAACAGTACGACAAGGCGCATTGTGTGGCCCTCTGCTGACTCCACCTACAGAAGAGAAGAAGCTGTAGGTTATCAGAAGATATTGAAGCGACGGGTATTTTTTTAAAAAGTATTTTAACTTCTATCTCGCCCTAAGTGCGTGGATTGATAAGGCACTGGCCTGGAGCCACGACAAAGTGAAAATCTGCCGAGTCCAGCCTGACAGTCTGGGAAACAGCCTGGTGGCAGCGCCATCGTGGTAGCAAGGGAGGTCACCTCGCAGTGCGTTTAAAGAGGTCAACCCAGAACCCAATGACGTAGCCGGTATAAAACGTCCTGAAGCGAAAGGGCTTATCAATTGTCTTAGAGCCTTTCCCATCGACAACAGAACGTCATGTTGGCCGCCATCTTGCTGCTCGTCCTTGGACTGGTCGCCGCTCAGGAGCCCAGACCTTGCAGTTAGTCGCTGTTCCTTTCGTTGTCAATGTTAAAATCGTCTTCGATCCTTGTCACTTGTGACAGGAACTTACCACTACTCATAAGACTGATTTTCTGCATGCGCGTGTGAACGTGGACGAAGCATAAAGACCGACTCAGATTGTATAACCATTCAAAGAAAGGGAAGATTAAGGAAAATTCTCTTGATGATGCGAGCCGGAGTCTTTTCTTGAGTAGAGCTTTCACGTTCCTATCACTTCCAGGGTCACAGCTGTAAAAAAAAAAAAAAAAAAAAAAAAAAAAAAAAAAAAAAAAAAGAGAGAGAGAGAGAAAAAAAAATCTGCTAAATGTTTTTCTATGGACAAAATCCAGCCAGTGCCTGCCTAACTGCTATATCCATAATTTACGATTTGTTGAACGCGTTCACTGGAGTATAATTTAGAATACTTTCATTCTTGTTGTACAGTTAGTATGCCATCAGCTGTAATTCTGTCTGCATGACTTTGTAATTTAACCTAAAACGGCTGTATATGTGTGTCATATCTGTTGAAATTGTTCCTTCTAAAAATAACCTCTTGTTTTCTGTATTATTAACAGTCAGTCCACCACAATGGGAAGGCCGATTTTTCAGGGTTAGTATTCAGTTAACGAAATTCTCTCCCTTCTCCCCCTCCAAAGTTTTGGGTAAGAAAAGGAAAAACCATTTCGAGCTGGTTTTGATGTGAAGTCTATACATAGTGTACATATTTTCCCCATTAAAATGTGTAATAAATGTGTTGATAGGTTATCTTCTGAGCTGCTCTAGGATACATTAATCTGAACTCCTGTATGCTGATGTAATCTGACTTTCCTGTATGATAACATAGAATGACCAAGCTATGTTCATGTCGCATAATCTGATCTGCCTGTACGCTAATGTAATTTTATCTGCCTGCATTCTAACGTAATCTGATCTGCCTGTACGCTAATGTAATTTTATCTGCCTGCATTCTAACGTAATCTGATGTTCCTGTACACTAACGTAATCTGATCTTCCTGTACGCTAACGTAATCTGATCTTCCTGTACGCTAACGTAATCTGATCTTCCTGTACGCTAACGTAATCTGATGTTCCTGTACGCTAACGTAATCACTTCTGCCTGAATGCTAATCTGATGTGCCTATATGATGACGTAATCCCATCTGCCTGTATGCTAATGATCTGCATCAGAACGACTGGAGCCGGAACTTCACACAGATCGCCAGGATCAGCTATGACGAGACAAACCGCCGTGTCCGTGAGATTGAAGAGGTCGACATCTCCACTCAACACGACTTCTTCGATGTTCTCTATCTCCACAACGTGGTGAGCTCCACAGACCTACGTTGGCTAGCGACACTACGTTGGCTAGCGACACTACGGGGCGAAGCCCAGTTCCGATAGTATAGTACATTACACTATGCGACGTTACGTTAAATTCACACCTTTTTTCCCCGATGCGTTCACTGCCAACGCCTCACGTGCAAACACTGCATTCTGTACTCCATTAGTTAGGTACCTCCTCGTTTAGGACGTGAATATAAGCGATTGAGATTTTATTAGATTTTTTTCTCTGGACATTTTATTGTAACACAGACTATTGTAACACAGACTATTGTAACACAGACTATTGTCACACTGACTATTGTAACACAGTGTGTGCACGAAAAATATACCTGACAAATGTAAAACCGGTAACGTCATCACTTTAGATTCTGGGAGTGCCTTGGGTACCTTGGGAGAGAAGGACTGCTTGGTCTTATCTTGCAGAACATTGAGTATCGTCTGAACCTGAGGACCCGCGTGTGCAACACGACAACCTTGTCGCGACCATTCATCCCCTTCGGCGTGCCCCCCGATGCCCGCTATGACGTTGAGTACAACGTGGGTCCCGTCAACATCCCAGACGAACACATCACTGTCATCCGCTTCGATGGCAACATCACAGAAGGTTGGCCAGGCTGACGGCACGTGACTGGCAGAGTGCAGCTGTCGCGAAATCCGCCCTTAAACCGTGTTCTAATCTACCGAAGTAGGCGGCACGAGCAGGGAACCACTGAGTCCCGTTCAGGCACTTCGCGAATCTCGATGTTTGAACTTCGCGATGTCCGAACTTCGGCGAAGCTAACCGATGCTTCTGTGGATTAGAACACGGGTTAGTTAACAAGTGCGCATGCGTAATTGCCTGGGTACACGAGAGAGAGAGAGAGGGTCAGGACGGGGTGTCCATGCATGCGTGTGTGTGTGCGTGCACGCGCATACAAAATCGATCCCTCGTGAAGATTGACATTGTTATTATGATGAATGGTAGAAGATTACGTTTGTTTGAATCTCTTGGAGACGTCAGAAGTACGGCAAAGTGGTGTCGTTCTCACCACACTCGGCGTTTGCTCCAGGTTCATTTTACGGCACAGTGACAACCCCTGACTGTGTGCCCGTCACCTCCGGCTTCTTCAGCAACAGGACTGGCTTCATCCACACCACGTAAGTTCTCCACCAGGGTGTCGCATGCTGTTGTCATTAAACACTGTTTTAGCAAATACACGCCTACACAGTAACATCTGAAAATCGGGATTAGACGGTCTGTGTCGTTCCTGCGTACCATTCTGCTAGCTACACACCCTATGCTACCCGGCTTGTCTGGTAATGGAGACATCGGCTTTGCTCAAATGATGGCGACCCCTGATGTCTCCAGAGGTAGTTCCTGGGCGCGCATGTCTCGCTTTGGATGTAGTCACATATCGAGCAGGAGATCTAACCACAGACGGAGCGTAAGACTGGTGAACATACCTGTGTAGAAAAGACCCGACATTTTAAAACACGTTGGATGACGAGAGAAACGCGCTGTCAACAATGTATGATAAGCCCTCGTTGATTATCGCTGAATCGGCTCCTGACGCTGTCACTGATGTACTGTGTCTCTACAGGTTCTACGACATCACCACCGGCATCTCCGACCCCACGGTGTTCGTTCCTCCAGCAGAGTGCCTGCGGTCGTAAGCGAGCCACTGGGCGTCACGACTCCATTACATCAGCGCTTTTCCATTCTGCATTGTGCGTGCCTTCCTCGTGCTCTTGTTGTCGCCAATAAAAACTGAAACAGATCGCGTGTTGCCAATTTCCTGCTGCTCGAGGCTTTGTTCTCGCTTAGGGTATAGAAGCATGGAAGTTTACAGAGCGAACCGACATGGTGTTACGTGACGTATTTCAGAACGATTGCAAAGACAGTAGTCTAACTTTGCTGGAGTTCTCAATCAGTCGATGAATCAACCAAAATCAAGTATTTAATCCAAATTCACGTGCCGCTGGCATGAAAAAAGAAAAACTGTGGTAGAGAGAAACACTGTTCATGGGAGTCATTTTAAGGGAGGCTAAAGCTCGATTTGTCACAATCATTTTTCCATTAACTAACAAGAGGAGTTGTGGAAGGACTCAAGGAGGCGAGAGACAGAGGAAGGGTCGAGGAGAGAGAGAGAGAGAGGGGGGGAGGGAATGATGGGAGGAGAGACAAGCAACAAAGGTTGTCTTTCGCTTCAGACGGAGAAATAACAAAATCTTTCTCGTTTAACGGCCAATGAGGAGCGAAGGTTATCGCTGACAGGGTCCGGGGGGGGGGGGGAGAGGGAAGGGGATGACGAAGGGTGTTGGCGGAAGAGGAGGTGGGGCCACTGGGGGTGGGGAGGTGGGGACATCAGAATACCCGGAGAGTTACCCGCTCCATCAGCTCTCTAAATATGTAGGCCGCCATTTTGACACTTGTCGCCGTTTTGGTACTTGGGGACTGAATACCCAGCGCGACGCGTGCCGTAACCGTCGTTTTGAGACCGTGGAAGGCGACAAGGTCGTTGCTCGGTGCTGTTATACGTAAAAACGGATCTGTGTGACGAAGTGTGCTTTTTGCCTTTAAAGTGATGTTTCTGTGATGTCTCTGCGATGTTTCTGCAAGAATTTTGCTTGTTTCCGATCACGTTTCCCAATCTTTATTTACACATTATTTATACTCATCTTTGTAATTCGAACACATATTTCGCACAGACGGAAGCCTTTCTCCAGTCATTATAAGTGGTCACATCTGACAAAGTTTTTAATTGATTCACTCTCTCTCATTCTTTCTCTCTCTCTCTTTCTCTACTGGTCTTTGGCTTCAAACGTGCGACTGAAACTGCCGCATGTCGAACTATAAGATTATCTCCCTGTGGATATGCGTCTTTAATCTCCATTTGTCTTGGGACTTACTTTTTTAATTCGCGCTTGGGGTGATCAAAAAAGCTGTCATTAAACATTGCCAGGGCTGATACATCAGCCTCTTATTATTAACCTCTCGGCATGTGATTCACATTAAGCAGGTTACAGATATTAAATTTTGAAACTATGCCGCATCAAATCTTGCTCTGACGGATGACAGAGGAAAAATTCTCAGTCGATTGACACGTTTTCCTCGTGGACTGTTCCCTCTTTCTGTTCCACTTTCCCAACATTGTCGTAGTTTTCAATTTTGTTACAGCCTGCTGACATCTTGATAATATTTGTTTTCGTTGGTTGTTTTTTTCTAACATCGATCGCTGTTACAGTTGTAGAGCTGCCAGTGTGTCTAGCCAGACACTCGGTAACAAAATTGACTTTAGAAGACAGAGGCGTCTAGAAGAAAGACTCCGTGGCGTGTCAATGCTGACAGTGGTCCGTTGAGCAGTCATGATACGACGGGCGAGTTGTCTCGAGACCTTTTCAAGTCTGGTTGGTCGAGTTGTTGAGATAAGGAACTAGCCGGGGCTGGGGACCAGAGACATAGACATGGAAAGATTTTGGCTTGATTTTTTTTTTTTTAACGTCGTGTCAGAAACGGAGGTCATCTCATGGCGTGGTTAGGAGGGAGCACAGCAATGAAGGGTGCAAACGGCAAAGAAACTGAATTTGCTCCACACGGGATCTGAGCCCGCACCCTTTGTTTTGTTGATTGGTGACATGCAGAGTTACCTCTGTGCTACTGGCTGCTTCTACACGCACGCAAGCACGCACGCACGCACGCACGCGATGGGTGACCAGTGAAGGATTTATCTAAAATACTATGCCTACTCTTATGAAGAAGTTTGAGACTGTTTGTTTTGAGTACCATTACGGCGGGCAGCATATCACATGTAAAGAATTAATTGGAAATACGTGTGCCGGCCATGGACTCTAAACTGAGAACTGAGACAAGCACGTGTAAGTCCGTGGTGCTATGCAAGACGCCGCCCTAAAGAATACAAAAGATGGATGGAAAGAAATAAAGCAACCAGCCAGCCAGTCATCCATCCAATCAACCAGCCACCAAAACAAACGTAAACCCGATATCAGTAAAGCCGCAGAGTGTTTCAACCAACAGAGTCTAACTTTGTCGTATCGTGTGATGACTGCGAGCCTGCATGCGTAGGCTGTATTCGTCTAGCTGTGGGTTCAACTCAGAATTTCACGTGCAGGCAGTTTGAGTCATGTTTTGCGAAATCCCACGAGAAAGCAAAGCCAGGTGATTGTCCCTTCAGATGTCCGTATTCAAGGGCGATGAGCTGCCAGCGTGAGCGGGTGGCAGTGTATGAGCCTAGAAGCTGTTAATGTTGTTTCATAGCAATTCGTCAACACAAGACTTTCTCTATGGACTAGCTGTTGTCTTGGGACATTCAAAATGGACACTGGCACCAGGTAAGAATGGAAAATTAACAGGTGCATTAATTTTGTTCTATTGGCTTTGAGCTTTTCTAAAACGATAGTTGTCGCGTGTTGCTTACAGGATAAAGTAATTTATAACGTGTGTTATTACTAGAGGTGAGTACCGGTAGGGAGATAGGTATTTTACTTATTATACCGGTATACCGGCTGTACAGCAAAGCAGGAATAAACACAGAATATGAATGAATATTTTGCGCAAGTCTTTAAAAGTAGGTAACAACATCGGATAGTGTCTTCTGATCTGGGTAGCCGTATTGGTTATGTTAACCGCTAGTTAATTTGATGACAATTCTGCCTATACGACAAACAGCAACTGTTTCTTCTATATTTAAGTCCCTCTTTTTTTAAAACCCAGAAGCTTGCAATGAACGAGACATTTCTTGATAGTTTTCCACTATTTCGAAATCAAGGCAAGGCGTATTCTTAATCCCGTTTAAGCTAGTAAAATTTAAAACCACACAAGAAGGTATACACTATATTAAAGATATTAAAGAAATCCTGATCGTCCGCTATTATACCCGTCGTCCGTGGTATAAGAATCACGGAAACGAAAACTTCCTCCGCCCCCCCCCCCCATTTTTTCGTTTAAAATACTATCCGCAGCTGACGCATCTTATAGTTTGTCCCTTGGTTGACTCCAGTGATAAGCTTTTCAAAAACCTTTTGATATTAACATGTTGCCAGTACTTTCCCTTTTCCCACACAACAGACGTAGAACGTCTCAATAATGCAACAATTTTTTCATAACTACCTACTCGTGCATGTTAGTGACTGGGTTTTGACATGATTTTATTTGAGTTTTTTTTCCATAACTGGCTGGTCTGCAACCATCACTTAATAATGTTTGCAGCAAGTCATATCAGTCTGTAATCCTTTGTGTGCTTGGTTGATCAAAGTATGCTTCTTAAAGAAGATGACCCCCAATAGCTGTTCGCCCTAATGAAAAGGTTGTTTTGGAGTCAACTACACATGCATAAGGAAATTTTCGGAATCCCGCAATTAGTTTTTAGTGAAAAGTTCGGTGTTCTGCTCTGGGTCTGACGTTTTGAGCTGTTAAGATGGCACTTTTCCGCGAATTTTATGTTTACAAATGCGTTAGCATTCAAATGAATTAATTTTAACTCTTTTTTTTCTGTAAGGGAAAATCTCTCGCATAGTTGTAATCACTGTTTCTGACTACTTACTGTATTTTAATTAATACAGATTATTTATTATTAACCTGATTATGTCCCTTGTGGTATATACCGGCACGAAGAACCATACCAGTATACCGTTTTAAGACCGTACCTATATCTACCGATATTCGGTACGTATCGCTATCTCTAAGTTATACCGTTGACATCAAACAAGTTAAAAGTTTGACATAATAACGATGAGTTACTAAGCAACGTGATACTGCTCAGAGGAAAGACCAGGATCCGTATGCAAGACAACCGAATAGCTGACTATTCACCTTGACAGAAATAATAAGTTCCTTGAATTTCCCAACAGCCTATTTCCCCCTCGTTTTTCGGTAATAATTAAGTTATTCAGTCGTCCCAGGAGCGAATAGTTAATTCCAAGTTTCCCTGAAACAGCGTTTTCAGAGGCAGAAAAAAATCCGCCATTCGGAAATAAATTTAGTGCTGTTTACATGCGTACGGGGCCAGGTGCACTTTGGCAAACAGGTAAAGTGCCTGTGTAAGTTGCAAGAATACAACATGCGACCCCGTGCATTGTTTCATGCCGCAACAGTGAGCGCAATACATGCGGATCTGAACACGTGAACGGCAAATCGGCAGCACTGACTCGTTGTCTTGGAGGCATGGTTATGAAGCGTATTTCACGTTTTTGACATTGATTATTCTGTGCTGCCCCTGCTCTGAATTTTGTAGACGTGGGCTGTGTCCTTCGTGGCAGGGAATCTTGGTGATGCAACGAAAAGTGCGCATTAAATCTGTTGTTGTTAATTACGTTAATATATGAGATTCAATTCAGCTTCAGCTTCACCGTAACTACCTGTTAGTATTTTGGGACTGCGTAGCCTGTGCACTGATTTTTCAACTGTTTGAGCATTATAGTTTAAAGACTAAATAAAAACAATGTATCACTGCTGCATCGAAACAACCCAGATATAATTTATGGCTTCTCCAGCGAAATATTTCGTGGAAAGAGCATCTTTTGCATGCAGGTAACGCGTGTCTGATGCGTTTGTCGGCCGGAATTAAGGTTTTAGAAACTATAGAGGTCTCTTAACCAAGTGTCACATAACGGATATGTTAGAACATTGATGTATAAGACACGGGCTTGCAAACCACATCTACTGCCACATAAGGTTGTATGTAGCCACACCAACCCCCCCCCCCCCCATAGAGTAAAACTTAATAGACAAATTGTATTGTCAGTACACGTTGCTTTCTGCTTTAACATTTCTTAAATCCAGTCTTTGAATTAAATTAGTCATTGCATGTCGTATTTGTTTCAGTGAACCCATTACTTAAACTTCGATTCATCGATTCACTGTAGACACAATTTGTTTTTTTCTAATTGGTTTAATGGAGAAGATTTTAAGAAAAGCATTTTAATCGAGGCTCAATTACTGTCTTTGCACGTGCAGCTTTACTGGCTGTTTGCTTCACTGGCCTGCGGCAGTGGTGACCTTTGGCACGCAGCAGTGGTGACCTTTGGCACGCAGCAGACTGCGTCGTGTCCTCGGACTGTGTTGCGCCGGACGTTGACGTTGTTCTCCATGGACAGAAGGCGGCGGAACCAGCAGCAGGTACAGTCTGAAAATCTGCGTGCCATGCGTCTTTTGACCTCTCTGTACCGTGCATTGACTGCCTGTGTACTATCTTTTTTTGCTGAAGACAAGGAAAATGAACTTAGTTTCATGTATTGCAGCACATTTAACTGACAAGTACAGAGTTACATACATAGACAACTTGCACCACCGTTGTAACAAAAATAGCGGGCGCCTCCATTACAGCCACATCCAGGCTTCCTGGTGTACTTTTCTGTTCAGCCATCGACTGTAGTGTGTGTAGTGCGTGGAGTGTGTGTAGTGCGTGGAGGTCACTTTGCAGGGCTGTCGCGAGGCTCTCGGGGATCCCGGGAAGTCCTGATGGGGGACGGGGGTGGTTGTTGAAGACACACGCAACTTTGGGGGAGGGGGTCACTTAAAAGCCTTCGGGCCCTCGAACTCAGTACTGGAGTTTCCCCCACCCCCTCTCGATGGTCCTGGTGATTAGTGTGAATGTTTTTCGATAAATCTCTTTCTCTGTGTGTTAGTTGGTTTGTATGTTTGTGCGTTAGCCCGCGTTACACATTCATGTTCATTTTTGAACATGCAGGCGTATATATAATACATCTCTCTCTTCAATGTCATATCTTCCCTCCTGTCTCTTCCTCACACTTACACGCATGCACGCACCCATAGAAGTAGATAGTATACAGATTTCTTCTTTCTCTCTCTCTCTGTGTCACGGTTTCTTTAGCGATACGCATACTGTTTTATTCCCAGAGAAAACTGCGATAAGCTGACAAAGGACAAGCAACTGGGAAAAGCCGAAAGTTCGAAAAAGGGGATGGCCCGAGAGTAGAGTACAGTGGTACCTCAGGTTACGAACTTAATTCGTTCCAGAACTCGGTTTGTAACCTGAAACGTTCGTAACCTGAAACATTGAACTTAATGAAATAGAGACGACCCGTTTCAAGATGAAAGAATCGTTCCTTTTTATTAACATCCGGTCGTTTACCTGACAAAACGCAAAGAATACGTGTACTTCACGTATTAAATAAAGAGAAAGAAAACAACCAAATAAATTAAATTCAAAATAAAAGGATTTAGTCTATCGTTTTTACCAAGAAAACGATCATGGGAGATTTGTCACTTTCTTTGCTATTCTGAATCATTATTTTCAGGAGTTTCCTCTCGCTGTTTCTTGGCAGCGGACTGGGAATCTTTCTGCGCACGTATGCAAAACTAGGCTAGCGCTTAGCGATGTTGGTACTGCGTGGCCTTCGTTTGTACTGTACGCGATCGTTTGTCTCCAACGTTAAACCTTGCTCTCTCTCTCTCTCTCTCTCTCGCCTTCGTTCGTAACCTGAGGCACTGTTCGTTACCCGAGACAAAAAATTTTCAGAAGTTGTTGTTCGTAACCCGAATTGTTCGTGACTTGAGTGGCTCGTAACCCGAGGTACCGCTGTATATCTGCGGTGGCGCGTAGTCTTATCCGCAAGTTGTCATCATAAATAAATGTATACATATAAATTATTCCTTACGTTAATGATTTATTACAGATAATGTCATTCTAATAGAGGTAATATCTCTTTCTATTATACACGTAGGTAATATCTTTTTTTAAAATACATGTATAAACTGTGATAAAACAGCTGACTCAGTCGACTGCTTTCAACAGTGGACTTAGACATTTTGAGGTGAGGGCAGTCATATTTTATCTTGTTCTTATGGCAGGAGTTCGTTTTGCAAAATCAGCAGAATTTTACCCAGCTTCAAACAACCTGTCACCAGGGAAGTATCGACTCGCAGATTCTGTTGGAAAAATCTTGATAACCTCCCAACGGCACACCCTCGTACTTGTCATTTCACCTTGTCGCGTCGGCATTTCTAGACATCGATTTTAGTCGGGCTAGCGTCTTTTTTTTTTAAAAGCATTCCCTTTATCTTCCATTTGTTTTGCAAGAAGATATTAAACCATGCTCTTCTACAGATTTTAAAAATCGTAACCTGATTTTGGAACCAGTCGTGGACACTGGTGGTGGCAAATGTCCCTACCTAAGGGGTATTATGTATCTAGACATAAGCCTACTGCGCGAAATCACCCCACTGCGGAAGGTAACAATACCTGCTCGTGTTTTTGCGTCGGGTAAGGGCAAATTTTCTGACAGTGGTAATTGTTTGGTCCAGTCAAGGAGCATCTAGTTTAGTTGCTGCACGTTCTAAACCACGCAGGGCATTATAACCACAAAACATATCCAGATGTACTTTTAATAAGTAAAGTATGTCAAGTGTTTTTAATGGCATTTTAAACAAAACTATTTACCTGCACACTGCTTGTTTTCTTCAGCAATGATTTTTCTGGAAGAAATTTGGGTATTGTTCAGTGATATTTTCTTGAGGAGGGCTGGTTGTAACAAGAAACCCGATGATTTTGTTCCATTTGGAATACGGCTGTGAAATGCACGAGGGGGTGGTACTGGAACAGTGGTACAATCGTATAGCCCTTTCGTCCTTTGCCGCCTTTCAGGAGTTCACTGTTTTTGTTTAGGATACATGAAAACAAAATAAGTGCCGAACCTTCCTCCTCCTTCTCCCCCCCCCCAACACACTGGGACGCACTTTTCATATGTCGCCGTGGAGTTTTGAAAGATTGTTTTTCTGGGCTTAGGTGAAATTTCTTCTATACCACCAGTCATTTTGAACCAGAGAGATCCCAAGTATTGGTAAAGATCCCACGTGCTGGAGAGATGGCATTTGTTGGTAGAGCCCCCCTGTGTTTGTAAAGATTCCACGTGCTGGTAGACATCCTATGTGCTGGTAGAGATCCCACGTGGCGGTAGAGATGGCATTTGTTGGTAGAGATCCCGTGTGTTGGCAGATATCTCTTGTGCCGATAGAGATCCCACGTGCTAGTGCCTTGGGGGTGCTGCACTTCTTTAGGCGCGAGATACCCTAGCAGTGTGTACTGATGGGACAGCTGAGCCACGACTTGGAGCTATGCATGGATGTTGTCAGCTGCAGGATCCTGCTCCAACCGGATTGCCTTCCAGCGCGTGACAGGCGTGGTCAGCAGCAGCTTGTAAGCATTCCGGAACCGCCTGCGGACCACAGCGCAGACGATCGGGTTCACCATCGAGTTCCCGTAACCGAAGATGAGCGACAAGTTTTTCACTGTCTCCACGACAGAGGGCGACAGGTCGCTGTACATCAACGGGCCGACGCAGATATACGGCGCCCAGCACAGCAGGAAAAGCATGAAGACGACGGCCGTCAGTCTGGTGGAGCGCATCTCTTCCGCCATCTGACGGTCGGCCCTCGTCAGCGGCACGGACAGCGCGCGGATCCGGCGCCTCTGCTGGAAGGCCGTGACGAAGATCTTGGCATACAGCAGGGCAGACACCAAGGTGCACATACCGATGGAAAAGTACGCCGCCCAGATGACGTAGCCAACGGGCAAAGAGTTATAAAACGTACACGGTTTGTCCTCCTTCCAGCGGTGCCAGCCCATCAAAGGGAGAAAACTGAGAAAAAGGACGTAGGCCCAGACAAAGACGAGCGTAATGCCGACGTTGCGCGGGGTCTTGAAGCGAGCGTGGAAGAACGGGAAGTGGATGGCCAGGAAGCGTTCGAGGACGATGAGCAGAAGGTTGTAGAGAGAGGAACACACGCCCATGATGGCGGAAGTGAACCAGGCCATGCAGGCGGTGCGGTTGTGGTGGACGGAGGGGTTGGCGAAATAGAAGATGGCGTTGGTTGGAACAGTGAACGCGCCTACGATCACGTCCGACACCGCGAGACTCAGCAGCAGGAAGTTGGTCAGGGTTCTCAGCGGCTGGAACACCACCACAGACGCCAGGATCAAGCCGTTGCCGCCCAGGATGACGGGAATATATAAAACTTCAATAATGCAGTAGACTTTATTGGCCACCTGTATGCGTGAAGGGGGGAAAGTGCTGGCGGCCACATCGTGAGTGCTGTTCATGTTGCTGGCTGTGTTGACAGACCATGTTCATTCCGCGCAGGTGAACTCTGGGGACTTATCCAGGGTTAAATAGTGCTCGGGGCAGAGATTTCCCCACCGTTATAAATACTGGCTGCAGATTAACGGCGTCTGAAGTACTCTCTAAACAAAGGCAGTTACCACTTAACAGGTGTTGCGTTAATTTTTCTGACGTCCCGAATTGAAGGCAAACAAAACATCCGCGTTGTTATCGGATGCATCGTGGCAGCGTTCCAGCGTTGGCAGGCACCGTTTTGAAAAAAAAAGAAAAAAAGTGATGTCTCTGTGTCAAGTATGTTTCGTGAAGGCCTGTGGGGGGTCTTTTGTCCGTCTCGGTGTTCGCTGCTGGTTGTAGATTAGAGTTTATTGTATACTTTATTTTTAAGTTTATTTTATTTCAGTTTTGGTTTTTTTTTAAATCGCAGGTTTGATAACGTGGACATCCCGGGATATGAACCGCTCACTCCAGGTTCGAGGACATTCAGCCTAACCACACACCCAACTGGACAAGTGGGAGATGGTCCCATTTTTCTACTTATAATACATTATCAGAGCTTGCGGCCCCCGTTTACCTTTTTAATGGAAATTTATGCGTGTTCCAGTGGGGACCCAAGTTAGCTTGGTGGTCAAGAGTGCCTGCTCAACCTCAAGTTAAACATGTAACCTGAGGTTCAAAACCCAGGCAGAGAAAAAGAGAAAAAAAGAAAAAGGGGAAAACAGGAAGGGGAGAAGGGGCAAAAGGGGAGGAAAGGGAAAACAGGAAGGGGAGAAGGGAAGGGGAGAAGAAACGGGGAAAGAGGGGGAGAACAAACTACAGGTTGAATCTGGTACTTTTTATTTTATACAAAAAAAATGCGTTCATAGCAATTTACTACATATACAGTTCACCATTTGTGTTCCCCTGGCCAATTTTTTTTTTTTTTTTTTTTTTTTTTTTGTGGGGCAGGGTTAAAAACAGCGCCCATGCTCATTTTCTCTCACACACAGCTTAGACAGCAGACTGAGGATTTTCAACTATTTTTGTCAGGTCCAAATTTGTAGTTCTCCCAAATTTTCTTAAACATTGTATGGCATTCAACTTTGCTGCGCAGCTTGGCACACAGGAGGAAAGCTCCAGACATCTTGCGGTGGAGCGAGTACGTTTCTTCTGGAGGCGGCGCCAGTCTATGTCGAAGCATGACTGGAATCAGTGCTTGAATCCGATGGGTCGTGCTTTGCTCTCCGAAGTCGAACTCCTGGCCTTGTGCAAAAGCTTCACCAAGAATCATCACGGCTTCACAGTGGGCATCTTCCATCACCTGCAATGGGGAAAATAAACTATGAAAACACTTCTCACGCAAAACTTCACCTTGTACAAGTTTTTTTTTTATCATGCAAAGCAGTGCAAAAATAAAAACTACAAAGCTCACCTTTGTTTCATAGCCTGTAAGAAATCCTAGCTGTCGTGAACCTTCTAAAATCCCATGCTTGTCACCAATAGAAGCGCTATAATTGACTCGTAAGTAGCTGTCTACAAATGTTTTGCTGTACTCTCGGCTTGCACCAAAGTCTAGCAGAGCAAGCTGCAAAATAAAGGACAATCTTAGCGCATGGCATCATTTTACACACATTTTTAAAAACCATGTTACCTTTATCCTACTGCCTCTAGGCATTAGATGGAACAGCACTGGATTCAATAAGTGGTGTCGCAGACACAAAAATACCCGAGAGAGCTGTCCCATTTCAAATAAAATGTTTCAGGAAACCTAAACTTTTCATTAAAAAAATGAAGCCCCACTTAATTTTCCTCTTGCTTCACTTCTCCATCTCAACCAAGAGCACCCACAGGGGCTGGTTCTTCTTGGAAGTTACAGACATGAAAGCTACGGAGATTTGCAAGCTACATGACTGCACTCATAGAGCATCCCAGGTTCTCACCGCAGTGCTCACAACAGCTCCGTCTCCATGATCTTATTTATTGCCTACGAGGAAAAGGATTGGGGACCAGCCGTTGCTTACAAGCAGAAGACTCACCTGTTCTGTTACAGGATTGTAGAGGAAATTGGACCAGTTGGGGTCTGTCTGCATAAAGCGCCACTCAAACAGCTCCTTCAAGCATAGCCGCAGCAAACTGGTGCCAATCTGAAAATTGTAATGCTTTTTGTTACTGCCTGTTAATGGACATTCACCCACAGTGGTCAGACTTTTAGCTGAAAAGACAGACTACTGGATACCACTAAAAGAAAACAAGGCATCATGCACTATTTCTCTTTAACTTTCCAGTAAAAAAACAAGCCTATTCTGTTCATTACACCCCTCGAACCACACAATGGATAAAACAATAAACAATGACAATAAAAAAAGGGAAAAAGGTTTGCTTCCCCATCAGTGCTGATACCCGATGATGTTCATTTTCTATTACACAATTAGAATAACTTATAAGCTTTATTCCTCACTTCCTTCATATTTCTTTATCTTGAGATCTTTCCAGAAGCGGAAATTACATGTTTATTTTTTAAAAGATCAAAAAGATGGGTGAAGAAGGTGGTAGCAACGATGTGCACAAGTTTCTGTGACCAAAACAAGTCGGAAACTTTAAAGAATTCCTTATTTAGGGTCACAGGAAACAAAGCAGGAGATAGGGTCCCATTACTAAGCTATGCACCGAAACGACCACCAGTCTGACAGCTGCGGTAAGATGGCCAGTGCAGAGACAGTTTGATCTTTTGGGGATCACAGCAAGTCTTCCCAATGCTCTAGCACAGCATCCTAGGACACTCCTGAATTTAAGACTAACCTTCAACACACGTCCCATGCCCCGACAACCAAACTACCCAAAAAAGGATTTTTTCCCAAACTAAGGTTTCACCTACGGAGTGTTTGTAACAGTCGAACAGCTCACTCACCATTCACTGCCATTACCATGTGTTCCAAGAGTACGTCAACTGACCTTATTGCGTGATTCCTGGTCAAGGTCAACACACTTGTCCAGTGGCACTCCCTCCACAAATTCCGTTGTCAGCACATGCTTACCACTGAGCTCTGAAATCACTTCTGGCACGTAAAGTGTCTCATCTCCTGTCAGCAGCTCCCTGTCGTAACACATTTAACACTATTACCTAACATCAAACGAGACTGTAGGCAATACAAGACAGACAAAAGCATATCTCCTAAATTATAATGCACAATCACATAATTTTTTAGTTCACCAGTGCCTGGGGGAAGGCACTAGATTTAACTCAAGTCTCAGCTGTAGTCATGTCAATGAATTTGTTAAGCCAAAACAAAACTGTTTCCAGTCACCGACCGAGCTCAAGTTTTGGTGCTGACCCTAACAATTTTTTTTCTGCGATGAAAAAAAAAAGCACCCACAAAGACACACAAACTGTTCGGGTCGCTGTAGCAGACGACAGCCTCCACAGAGGCCATCTGAAAAACTTTAATACCCCCATCCCTCTACTCTGTCCATTTGTACACTATTAGTACAAGGGCAAACAACAGGGGAAAGAGCCTATTGTGCAGTGACCATTAGGCAAAAAGAAAACTGACCAGCAAACAAATCAAGACCTTTGTTTTTTTTTACTAACAAAAAAACCCCTAAAATTTAAATTGACCTACCTACCCATTTTGTTTTTTGTTTTTACCTATGTCACTTTAGTTTTTTTTTGGTCCTTATAAATGCATTTAAAAAAAGGATTGAGGTTATCCCCAGACTACTGAAATTCAGTTTTAAACGTTCCAGAAAACTCCTAATCTTATTTGGAATAGCTTACCTAAAGCGCTTGCCGCACTCTGCCTCACGAAGATAATCGACCTCCCAGGCTAACTCTCGCTTGGCAACTTTTATCATGCTGTCCACATACATGCCTATGCAAACCAAGATGACAGTATTAACATTGTCACTACCACAGCCTCTGTTTCTTATGCATAAACAGGTGAATATTATATTTAACATAGAACTACAGCTCTTACAGGGGTCTTGTTGAAACAATAAGTTGTCTCCTCCTTTAGATTACACTGGTCATTTTCCTGGTTTTTCAATTATGCACATCTAGCTCTATGGCCTTTTATATGCGTAGCTTTGTGAGACGGATGTATAACTGTATTATAACCCCTTAACAAACAAACAAACAACTCATTATCACACACAATTCACCTTCAGGGAGGATGTTCCACACATTCAGAACAGCCATTAGGTTGTTGATGTCACTTTCAATGCTTTGTGCCACCCCAGGGTACTGCAAAAACCAATAACAAAGTACAGATATCCTCACCTTAATAATATGACTTTTGACCCTTGGTGACTAAAATCCCAGTGAAGAAGCACAAATTATACCACAGCCACAGCAAAATGTGCCTTATTTTCACATCTATTAATATACGCTTTTCAAAATAAAATATCTCAAAAATGCTTTCTGAAAACTAAGCTGGGAAGAAGTACAAGTGCCCAAAACATGCCAAACATGCCATGCAAGAAATAAACTGCTGTCAACCTGAATTTTGACGGCAGCCTCTCTTCCATCGAGGAGGACACCTCGGTGAACCTGGCCTATGGAGGCAGCAGCAAAAGGCTTTTCTTCAAAGGACTTGAATTTATTCTGCCACTCAGGCCCCAGTTCTTTGCTCATCACTTTCTGCACAATTTCAAACAAAGTGGTCTTCAAAATGAAGTTACAGTTCCTCCAAGTTGTGGTGCACATGCATGTGCAGAGAACAGAAGGGGGGAGGGTGCACATGGCAGCATATCCTGAACATTTAAAATGTGCCTCGTTTTGTTTTTCTAACGGAAAGCAGACAGAATAGGACTCCGTCTGACAGCACCTGCCTATATTTAGTTTTTCTAAACACATCACCTGTGAAATCTTAGTGTTAATACTGATCATGGAAAAAAGGAGTGCATGATCACTAACATGTACACCACACTCTACTATGTACAGCACACAATGTGCACTCTCTCTCTCTGGTATCAATCAGGCACACATACACTCCAATACCTATGTACTCTCCGACATGAACCAAGACTTGTTCAGGCTGGATAGGGTAAGGCATAAAACTCTTCTCTGCTTTAGTTAAATGTAATTTCTTAGTTACTATGATTCATTATTGGAAAGAGGGTCTTCTTGGGGTTTTTTGTTTTTGTTGTTGTTTGGTGTCTAAATAACCAACTAAAGTGTCATCCAGCCAGTTCCCTCACTGATTACTACAGTAGTTCTCCAAGCAGGTCAAGCCAGGAAAGTCATAACCCTCTGACTTCCAGCTGATAATTTCATGACTGAACTGGTTAGATGACTCTCAGAAACACTGAGGCAAACACTCTATGATGGTTAGATCATCTAGCTGATGTGCTAGCTGCACATACTACTTAACTACCCTAATCTATTAGTTATTCATTTATTTACATAGTTCAGGGATGCAACTCAATCTTACGAGGTGGTTGGCCATGAAAATACATGCAGCAGAAATCGTAGGTCAGAAACTTCTAGGCATGCCGAGGAGAGTTCGCCTATGAGAATTGAAGACTGAGGTTAGTGGGTATTCCAAACAAACAAGTGCAAGTCTGGGTGCGAGAATGAAGGAGAGTCTGCACTTCCACCACAGATAAACACTTAAAAGGCAACACACCATCTTTAAATCTCCCAGTTTGAAATCCTTAGGTTAGTTTGGCAATAGTAATTGCATAAATTGTACTAAATATCATTTAGCAGGACCCTTTCTAACTCTTTTACAACGACTTCTCACATGAGACGTGGGCTAGCCAAATGCCCAAAAAGTATGCGGGTATGCATGTAAGGTGACAGAATGACACCATACATTTTATCCCAATCATCTGTCTTTCACTGTTCATACCTCTTCTCTCATGGATTTGTACTTACAAGGTCAGTAACCACTACCTAATTTCAGCTGTTATTTTGTGTACTTTTGGAAAGCGGTATGCATATGAATATTTCATAAAAATTATTATCCTGTCATGCATCCTTTTGTGGTTTATAAAGATGTTATCTGATCTGTGCAAGAAGTTTATTGTGAAAAGGGTTACATATGATTTTGTGATATGTTTCGTAAGGATCCTTAGGAAAATATGAAATATGAAGTTATAATGCATATCTATTGCAAGCAAAAACTTTAACTGGTGGCCAAGGAGTCAGAAAAGATTTGTCTGGTCAGAACATTGTTCGCTGGCTCTTTTCATATTCTTTATTGTCTGCGATTTTTCATTCACCAAGAATTCAACTATGGAAAACTTGTGGTGTACTTACCATCATCTGGCGTGCTGGCATGAAGTCAGCACTCTGTCGGACCCTCTCAAAAATTGCTTGAAGCTGGGGGTTGATCATGGAGCTGTCTGTCACATGATTAGGAAATAACTGTTCACTGTATCAATACATAGATAATGTTTGTAATCGGACAACATAGGCAATCTCTTTGATAAACGGTCAATGAATGAAAATCAGTAACAGTAAATCAGAAGGACATGACTGGGAGAGCAAATGGGAAAGTACGATGAAGAGTGTTGGGATTGGCTTTTTAGGATTTAACACTGTGCCAGTAACAATGGCCATATCATGGTGAAATGGTGGTGAAACAGTTTATGGGGCAGTTAAAGGAAGGAAATTTGTCAGAGGGTATTTCTAAATGATAGCAATGGAAGTGTCATTTTGAAGATCATAGATAAGGGAGATGATAAACTAAGCAAAAGAGACAAGCAGGAAAATGGAAATAGTAATCACAGACAGCAAAAATCCACAATAAATGTACACTTAAATCTATGAATATTGACTATTCCCTGTCAAAATCTGATGACAGCTGGCAGAATAATATGAAACAGCTCCTGCAAACTGTGGACCATATAACAGTGTACATGAGTGGGTCCTGGTCAAGGGCAGGAAGTCAGGAGGGGTTGGAGTGTGAGGACTTGATTACACAAATGACATGCAGGGTAATTCACCATGTAACAAGAAATATGTGAATACAGAAGGGCTTGTTCAAGCTTGAAGTCCAGCAAAAAAATCAGCAAGGGGAAGAAAGTTGTTCTCAGATCAACCACGAATTGGACCAGGTAAATGTCATACAGATCAGCAGTAAAGGTAGAACTACGACCTGAAAGATGAGCGCATAGGAGCTGCAGCTGTGGGATTGATGGAGAGAGGAAAGGATGGGGCAGGAGACTAAAGGACTCAGAGAAAGGCCTTCACAACATGCCCTGTCAACAGATGCCACGTGCAGATGAAGTACGTGTGCTGGACATGGGATCCATACCCATGAGTACTAGAGTGGTCGGAAAAAAAAACCAACAGCCAGTTTTGTAAAACAGGTGCCACACACAGAGAAAGTATATGTGCTGGGGACAGGATCTGAACCCACAACTCTCTGCATCAATGGCAGTGTTGCAGGCATGCTATTTTTAGGATGTCTTGTTTTTAACATCCCAGTTTAGGTTTATTGGTTGATAGCATGTTTAAGCTCAGTGTTACTGGGTGTTAATATGTATAAGTCCATTGCTTTATGGAAAATAAAGTTCTTGCACTGTTTTGCAGGGTTTTGTAAAACCATGTAAAAGTAATGCTAAGAAATAATATTTTCACTTGCAAGGTTGAAGACAACAAACTGGATTCTAATGACAGTCAACATCAACCTCTAAAACCCACTGCTTTAAAGAGAATCTAGTTCACAGCAGTATCATTACAAATCCACCTTTGCACAATGTATGGATATAAATATCTTGAATGCTAGGCATCTTTCACGGATATAAATTTACCTTGTATGCTAAGCATCTGTCCCAGCTTTAAAGCTGCTCCTCGCACTCGACACAGTGTGCTGACTATTCTCTCTGCATTGGCTTCAGTGAGGAATGGGTTCGAGTCCAATATCCCTTCACCACCCTCTGCAAGATTAACCACCACAGTTCTGTACCTTCTAGTGAAAGTAAACAATGCTGTCACCTGTGCTGCAGGGTAAGCTGCTGACAGGTGCTTTCTGGAAGCTGAGGTGCTTCAAGGGTTATCATGAAGCAGAAATAAATGTTCACTTGGATTTGTGAATGTTTTCTGCCACACAACATCCTGCATGGCACCTCAATCTCCGCCATGCTGCTGTAAGTGGCCTCCCCTGTAGTAGTCAGTGCAGTTTGAAGCTGGTGGTATTGAACTCTTTATATTATCAATTATTTCAGCCATGAATTACATCTGGTCTCTCACACGAAAAGGCAAAATACATTTCTGATTCAACATCTGTTTTGGTACATCATGTAACGTCACTGCATTAAAACAAAAAGGTACAGTTTGTTACAAGCTTGGTCATTGTTACAATGATATTCAGCACAAAGATCACCCCCATCCCCCACCCCAAGGGTGTCTCTACACTGTCAAACTTGAGTTTGTGTAAAATAAAATTTAATATACCCAAACAGCCAAACATAACTCACTTCTGCTGCCCTGTGCCCAACCAAGTGATCTCCGGGTGACCTCTGCCAGTGCCCCCGCTCCAAGACCTGCTGCTAATCCTGTAAGGAACAAAAGAGGGGTTTCTAAACGAAGCGTTTGTATTTATGTAATATATACTGCGCCATGCAGAAATAATTTTCATGTATGTTTCAGTAACTTTGAATCTGCTCAACCTCTACACTGTTCAACATTAGTAAATAAATTCTGCCACATAACTCTCTCCAGTAAAAGATATGAAAAACCATAGGCAAATTTACTGAACTAAAAAGCTATGATAAACATGATGCTATTAACATGTGTGACCATTCACAATGCTGGGAACAAGTTTTGGGACAGAGGTACCTACATTTTTTTTCAAAAAGAATTCCAATGAAAAGGTCATTTCTGGTCACTTATAATAAGGTTCAAAATTACCATTTAAAAATGTACAGTATTGTTGGGTGTATGTATTAACAAAAATACAGTTCATTTTGTGAGTTACGTCATTTCCACCCAGTAGCTACAGCTCCTCGAAAAATACAAGACATTTGAACCACAATATACTGCAGTTTATGTGCTGAGGCCAGATCTCTATTATGCATTCAAGAACAAGATCTTAGTTTATTGAATGGACTCAAACATGTCAGTTCTTGGTGGAAACTTTAATAACATTTCCAAAGCTATCACTTCCAATTATGAAAATATTCCTTATTTGAAAAATAAATTACCAGGCTGTGTGTTTTAATGCTAGTGAACGTTTACTATGTGCAACATTTACCTTAACTTCCGCAATATAATTGGTACTGTGCCTATAGAAAATATCTTAGTTACCTGGAAACTGCAAACATATACTTTCCTTGTGTATCCAGCCTTCGCAGACAACAAACAACACAGTACTGTCTTGAATATTTATTTTAATGTCTTGAGTATCTGGGCAGCCAAAGAACAAAATCTAAAAATGCATTAGGGTCTAGAGCTTCTCATCCTCAAAAGATTATTGGTCTCAATGTACAATGTAATTATGCCCACCATATCCTTGATTACACTAAAGCATCAGCATGGAACGATGAAGAAACATTTCCCACTTTTTAGAGGTGTATTTAGCGCTTCTTTCTCTTTACTATGGTGCTACAATATATTAAAATACTCCACTGTATGGCTATCTGAACTTTTGTCCATTACACTGTAATCAACTTTCCATATGAAAGTCATGAACACTATTACTCATCAGGAAACCAGAAACTCAACGTGGAATGTGTTTTTTTCCTCCATAATCAACCTTTAAACTTAGAAGTTAACTAAGTAGACTGAAAAAATAAAAGGCCTAAGTCCACATTGTAGACTAGAATGAGAAACACAGGACTTTTATCAGATACTGCCAGTAGTTCTGCTGCAATCGTTGTTTTGCTACACAGCTGACTGTTGGTGCAGATGATGTTAAACGTGTTTTGATCTTTCTACATAGTACATGTTATAAAGGGGAAAAAATTTGTTGACATTATTTGCAGCAGATACGAAGCCATGCGATAGGCAGTTATTACACAAAATACACAATCATAGTCATTTTCATGGAATAAAATACTTTCCTTATGACAACAGTTTGCTCTGTGCAGAAGTGTGCAAAATTGTAAGTTTTTCGATTACTTTCATGGAAACTAATGTCACTAAGGAAATACGATTTTTCTTACTGAATAACTGCAAAGTGGATGATTTACTACCAGATTCTTTTGTTGCTGACATAACGTGAATCTGTGTAGTATCAGTTTAGACACCATCGAAAGCCTTTGGTTTTGTTGACTTTGAAAAAGAAAGTTCCCAAATTCCCAATCCTATAGCACCGTCTCATGCTTTGGCAACATTTTTATCACTAACTTTGGTGATTTATCCTTCTCCTTCAAACAGCACATTTTCCTCTTTCAAACAAATACCGCTTTAAAAACAACTTTGACAACCACAAAATCCATACAGCAGGAAGATCTGTTTAATACAGATGGGGCAAAAGTTCACACACTGGGGCCACCCTTCAAGTGTTACAATTTAACCCAGCATCATGAACGGTCACATGTGATTAAAGAAATGTAACTACTACAATGTCAAACTCCTCGGACTCACCTCCATAGCTCATCAGACGACTGATTCTGCTAGCGGGCACATGACTCTCTCTTGCTCTTTCACTCAGCTGATGAAACAATCATTACCATTTTCTTTATTCTCAAAAAAATTTATGCTGAAAACGTTTACTTTTGATTCTATGCTTATGTAAGGCTTTCTGGTGGGTCTGCATATACTCCATATTTAAATGAGTGGCTACAGCATCTGTAAGAAACTATTGTGATAATCCATGTTTTATTTAGACCATTTTCTGAAAAAGACATTATACGTCAACACACTGATCTACAGAAGTTTTAGTAAGTTGTGATATATATAATGTTGACAATATGTATAATTTCACATCATACAGCAAAACTAAATATTCATTACAAAACTGTAGAAGATTAAAATGAATAATGAACTGAAGCAATGAGAAATGCATGTTCATAAGTTTGCTTAATGACCAAAATGTATTTGTCCCCCTGCCAGTTCCCTATGATCTTAAAACAAGTCAAGTGAAAGCCCTTACAATTACTCATATTTTTACCAAATCCACACAGTTTATACACACAACAAGCAAAGTCAGCAAGTCGACAAATAAGTTAATAATTAATAACTGACCTTTTGTGGTGGAGGTCTGGGAACAATCCTGGGAGATGCAGAGGGAATGTCCTCCTTTTGGTTCTGTGGATGTGATTGTGTCTTGGCAGATGATGAAGGAATGTTGTTCTTTTTCCTCTGTGTATGTGACTGCAAGCTGGTAGATGCTGAAGAGCCCTCGTTCTTTTGATCCTGTATATGCTTTTGAACGCTGTGACTTCCGATATCTTGACCTCCTGCAGTGGCCTCAGTACTTTTCACAGTGTTTACAACATCTTTGGTCTGCACAGTCATAGTGCTCATCGACCGTGCCCTAACTGATTCAGTCAGGGAGTTAGGGTCTCCTAGTCCTGCTGTGACATTTGTCCCAGACACAGTTTTCAGTACTGTACTGGTTTTCTCACTAGCTTCAAAAGATGCTACTGGGGAGCTAGGACTTTCATTCTTTCTCTTTGCATCCAAAGAATCATGGCCAGAAGACAAATCCCCTATGCTGTCCTTGAAAACTGTAGCATCGGGCTGTCCTGGAGAAAAGACTGTCTGAATCACAGCTGTGGCTTGACCCTGGATCAAACTGGCCATGCTTGCTGCTTGGCTCGTGAACTGACTGGCTTTTTCTTTCATCAGACTCTGTAACACAACATCTTTATGCATACATATGACAAAAAAAAGCATATGACATATAATGCAGCAAAATACATGTGATATCGGAGTAACTCTTTCACCAGCAATGTGCTTATGTCTCACTTTATTATTTATATCTTAAAGTTTATGACAAACAAACAAGCAAACAAAAAATCCCCACATAAATAGTGACAATAATAAAATTACTTATATCTTTTTCATGAAGAGGCCTTCCAGAAGTTGATACAAAATCTTAGGCAAGAAATTCCATAGTTTAGATGAAATGGATGGTAAACAACCTACCACCATGCCGAATACAAAAATCTTCCTATTTATGCTTCATACCTGCAGCTGCTCTGGATTGATGTCGGGTGCTGTGGCCCGCGTCTGCTGCACTGCTGTACGCAAGCTAGAATTGACCCATCTGCGTTGACACTCCTTGCCCTGGTATTCAGCCAGCGCACGGCTGATACTTTCAAGGCCCCGAACAAACCCAGCAACATCCCCACGCCACGCCATCGCTGAAACGACCAAACAAGAAAAGTTCTAAAGAGAACTTGAGCTGAAATCTCAGCGCTGTCTTCCTCTCACCCTCTTTGTCATTAGTCGCTATACATTAAAAAACTGTACAGCTTCTATACCACCACAATCACTGTTTTGAATGTAGCCACAAAAAAAACTTTAACGAAGGTGACAGTCATTGGTTCCAAATATGATACAAATTAACAACTTAACCCCCTACCAAATATGACAAAAAAATCCAAATAGCCATAAACGTGTGTATTATTGACCAAATTATTGCTGTTAATCATTACATGCTAAAACAAAATGCAGACGACAACAGCTCTCGGTAAAACGCTCGTTACGTCACTCACCTTCAGCGTAGTTTTCAAAGACACGACCCTCAGTTGTACGTGAATTTTCACAAGTAAAGTGTCATTTACAAGTGGCCACAGACGTATGTAAACGATAATTCTTTCTTCATAGCACTTTGTTCGTTTCCTAGCCAATTCTAGAAATTTTCTTGGGAGAGAGCTTTGACTCACACGAAGCACATGTCGCCCTTGACCCTATAAAACTACTTCCGGTCTCTAAAAGATCGACAAGACTTGTTTCCCTTTTCGTTTCTAGCGCCATGGATATCACCAGGGAGACCTAATCGTGGCGAAAGCATCAGTCCTAAATCCGCTACTTAAATGTACTAGCTTATTTCTTCTAATATCCCACTTCAACGAGAAAAAAGATAAATCTGGGAATAACACGATAAGAAAATTGTAACTAAAGTAAGAGTAAAGAAAAAATATTTAGCTACAAAGAGTATACAATTCAATAATTTATCGATTACAAAACTAAATTAGTGACTTGCAGGGATGGAATCAGTGAATACTGAATGTGAATCAGACAGAATCACAACATAAGAGAGAAACAAAACCCCAGACACAGAGTTACATTTGTTATTTATTACATTTATTACACGCGAAGTGTGCATGAAATGTGTTCTCGCGCGTTATAAATCCACATTTTATTTTATTTTATTTACCTTTTGATGCTATGATCGTTTTAGGCGAGTCTACATTTGTTGTTTGTACGTAGCCGGTGATACGTTGAACACCATCCGGCATCCATAGCCCACTATGCAAGTCTGAGTCTGACAAAACATGAAAATGGCACCAAAACAAGCACATCGGTTCAAGTTGTGGCCTAGCAGGTATCCAGATATGATCTTTGTATTGGTAAAGGCACTTTCTTGTTATACCTTCAACCACTATTGGTTCAATTTGCGGGTTAATGCGCAATCATTTCAGTTGATGTATAATGTTTTCTTTCTTCCATAAGCTTTTGCTTAGTACTAACAGAAAGTGCGTCTCTTTATATGAATATCACCATTTACTTTTGTCGTTTTTATTAGAATTTGTAATGAGAAGCACACAAGGCTAGCTTCACATGCTGCATCTACCTGCGAAATTGTCTGGTTAATGTGTCCACTGTGTTATGCACTTATTTGATAGCCAGCAAGCAGATAACACATTAACATTTAGATGCTTTCAGAAATATGGATTTGGGGAAACTTGTACTTTGCCTTGCATGGAAAATGGTGAAAAAAAATGAAAGTCGGGGAATATTATTTATTGCAAAACATTAATTACGTCACCAGCATAGACTATCTTAAATTATGGGGTAGGAGGGGAGAAAGTGATGAAGGGTGCTGGGGGAAGAGGGAAGGGGAGAAAATAGGAGCATCCAGAGAAAAATTCCATCTGATCAGCCTTGCAAACGGTTAGCGCATGCAGAGAAATATGTTTACCCAAGTTAGATTTGAAGCTACAATCCTGCGTGTTCATGGGAAGCATGCATTACCACTGTGTTACAGGCCTGTTTAAGTAAGATGAGCTCAGGTAGTCAGTATGGTCTAAGGTCAAGGCCTCTAAATAGATTTCATGTAAATTGATATTTTATTGTTGCTGCATCACAACAGATGAGAGAGGTAGAAGGAAGGATGAATATTGTGTGAACATTACCCCTCCGCTTCACTACATAACCACTATGCTTCACTACATTTATCATAAACACTAGAATATTCATTAGTGCCGGGTGTCGCAGGCCTCCACAAATGTAACTGCGACTTGTTTGATGCTACACTCCTTATGTAGATGGTGTATGCTCAAATCCTTCCAGCGGGCCACAGGTGTAGTCACCAGCAGTTTGTAGGCGTATCTGAACTGCTTGCGTGCTAGACCGAAGATGATGGGGTTCAGAAAGGAATTTGCAAATCCCATTATCAGAGTGCAGTTCTTGATGATCTCCACAAGTTGAAGTGACAAGCCAGTGTACATGAGAGGTCCCACACACACATATGGTGCCCAACAAACAATGAACAGCAGAAAAACTATAGCAGTCAGTCGCGTAGAATAAATCTCCTTTTCCATTTGCAGATTCTGCCCTGTAACAAGCACAGTCACTGCATGGATTTTCTTGCGGTGTCGGTTAACAGTGGCGAAAATTTTACAGTAAAGAAGTGTAGAAACAAGAGTACAAATACCAACTGTCGAATATGCTGCCCAGATGACATATGCCTTAGGTAACGTTGCATAGAAATCACACTTGCCATTTCTGTTCCAGTTATTCCAGCCCATCAATGGCAGGAAACTCAGTATGGTGACATAAATCCACAGCACAGTCAGTGCTATTCCAATATTGCGTGGTGTTTTCAAGTGAACATACTGAAATGGAAAATGTATAGCAACAAATCGGTCGATGACAATAAGCAGAAGATTGAAGAGTGAAGCACCACAGCCCAAGATTACGGAGCCAAACCACATCAGGCAGGCTGTGCGGTTGTAGACAAGTGATTGGTTCTGCAGGTAGAAGGCAGCATACAAAGGGATGGTGAAAACAGCAACAAGTAAATCTGATGCGGCTAAACTCAGAAGAAGAAAGTTGGTCAGGTTACGAAGACGTCGAAACACTAAGACTGAAGCCATCACCAGACCATTGCCGACAATTATTAGTGGAATGAAAAAAATTTTTATTGTTGCAAATATGATGTTCTTTGCCATTTTGCCTCCCTCCTCTGTATGGGACAAGCACATGTTCCCTGGAGAAAGGTGTTCACTTGCATTCATGGTATACAACATTGGGAAACATACGAGGCTCGTGTAAGAAGAAGTGGAAGTACACTGAAGCTAGAACTGTTTTGACAAAATTTTAAGTATGAAATGCAGCACCTGCATTTTCTAACGCAGACTCTTCCACTATTATACTGTTCTTCTGCCAGCAAACAGTCCGTTATAAAGCACCTGTGCCCTTCAGTTTTAATAAAACTTGAAATATTACCCTTACACTAATGTGTTCCAGGTCTCCAAACAGCATTTACATATTCATGTTCATATTGACATATCCATGCCAAATCATTCCACATCCTTAACATGCTGCAGCCGTACTGAGATGTGACATATCAAGGTTGCCAAATGCAACCTGGGCAAATAAAGAAAGATTCAACATCCTGTATGAATGCAAACCATTCTCCTTTAACTAGATCCACCTGCACCCTGTGTTTGCCACTTTTACACCTTTTGACCCATTAGTTGAAAGCACCCAGCAGGATGCAGACCATAGAACTGCTAATTTGCAACCCCCCTGAATGGAGTAAATTACACTGCCTGTCGATATGTAAAAATGTGAAGCAATTTCATTAATGGCAGTGTTGTGTTAGTGGCTGCCAATGCAGGGTAGGAGAGGCGAGTACTCTTCTTGTGTTGTTCCTTCGCATGATCAGTGCCTAATGCCTATGGTCGCTTTTCTGGCAACACAAACTACAAAATGCTCATCAAAAATCTGCATGAAGACCATTTCACAGTCCTTGGGAGAAAAATAGATCACTTCAAACTGGAAGACAGGAGGCTGCACCAGCATCCATAAACTACATGTAGCTGAGCTGACATACAAGTTTACCAAGACTTATAAAAGCAAAAGAAAGTCTGCAAAATTCTGTAACCAAATATTTTTGGCATTCCATCCAGAAATGGTAAGTAGATTTATGCCAGGATAATGGCTTAGTGCAGACCAGTTACAGCAATTTTATTTTTATCCAGAAATGTGCCATCTCAGTGCAAGAAGAATGCTATTAATGCATTCTGAAAATGTGTCGGATACCAATGCATCTATCCCTGTTGTATGCTAGACCTCAGCTCTGATGAAAACGCTATGCCAATTATATGCTGGACCTCAGCATCTAAGATTGAAAACATGAGGCCCTACGATGCTTGTATGCTACTGAAAACATTGCTGCAATTTTATCTGGTTCCAATACTACATTTAAAATTTTTCTGTCTGAAACATATATACACAACTTGGTGTTTTAACATAAAATTTTCGAACACCATGAAACTGTACATATCTGCATGTTGTTTTCCACCTAGTTTTGTCATTTGCATGCATGCATGGCATTCCTGGTTTTGAATGCATGTAATTAGAGTTGTCATGCATGCCACATAGTGAAGAGACAGTCTCCTTTGCCAACATTGTTCAGTAAAATTATTCTCTGAACTCCGTCTAACTTATATAGTGGGAATAACTTTCACATAACTTGTTTTTCTCTTGCTGGTTAATCCGTAGAAGTATAAACTTCCTTTGCCACCCCTTCACACACACAATCTGAAAATAATATTCACAGGCAGTCTTCAATCTGAAGTTTTTGGTAAAGTGATATAACTGAACAAGTCACCATTTCTTTCGGAGTAAACTTGTATACATGTTATATTGTCTTACAAAATAATTTTTTTCCCTCTAGGCAGCTTTGACCTACCATATCTATACATTCCTGTATAAATCTGTGCAAAGGTGCAACTCTTATAAAACCCTAGTGAGGCCACCGAAGTACTGTTATGGAATTACATGAAACTCAAATGAATGCAAGCTCTTCAGTGCCTTTTAAGACTTCCTGAATCTTCTTGTTCACACAAAGCAGTCATTAATATGGTAAAAACCATAGCAGATTTTCCACCACAAAGGAAGAAAACTTGAATGCCACCAGACACCACACTTTCTCACACAATAAGAGAGCACAGTCTTGTTTCCAACAAAGTGTCAATGACCAACATCTTTGTTCAGTTTTATTGAAACTTATTGTGGAACTGCATAATCATCTTGTGGTAATCCTGCACGTACTGGCTTAAACATTGACACTCATCGACAGATGTTAGAACAGTTTGCCTACGCCATGCCTTGCTGAAGGAAAGGAGGTGCCCCAGCCAACAAAGATGCTTGTGAAACAATCATACATCCAATACACCAGTGGCCTTACACCAATGTACATACCATGTAACTACATTTGACAGAACCTACACAAGCATCACAGGCGCAGTTCACAACTTATTTCACAACATCCTAAAATCAAATAAATAGTGTAAATAGGAAAATGAAAACCACAGATTATTAACGTGACAATGCTGACTTACAAAAGGTATGCATAGCATGCATGAAGCTTCACAGAATACCTAGATATTCAAGCAGGGATGGAAGATAAAACAGGAACAGGGCACCTCCTTGCCTCAGCCAGACCAGTCCGACTCCACAATCAAACAAGTTTTGCTTCAACTCTAGTTCAAGACCACACTGCACAGATTTTATGAACAGCACGTGGCCCATTTGTACTTCCTTTGGGAAAGCCAATCGACTATCAGAAACAGAGTACATAATATAGAGAGCTTTAAGTGGCTCATTCACAATAATGAACTGTTGATTTTGGTGGTAACTGCAGACACCTTAAACAGCCTTCTGGACACCAGAAGTATCCGGCATGCTAGTTTCTGCACAGTCATATATCTCAACCAATCAAAACAGTTTAAAATATGGTACAATGCCAACGGGTATTTTTTTTATCAGTTTGTTGTTTTATTTTCCAAGAACCTTAACCAAAAAAAAAAAAAAAAAGTGTAACCAGGGAAAAGAAACGAGCAGCTTGGCACCATCCCATACACACAAAACTACAAGATTAAGTCATGAAGTACTTCTACGGCTGAGGATGTGCACATAACATTATTGCTTATACCATGCCCTGTCTTCCTCTTCCTCAGTAAGGCTGGTCAACATTTCTAATTAACAAGACATCCACTGCCGTCAACTCTCCATCTTATGTACTCTTGTTTATATCAAAGCTGTCACTGTTAAAAAGTCATCACCAACAGGACTACATAAAGAGGTTTGTTTTTCTTTAGAACCTAACATATATTTATACATGTATACATAATGTACTTTGCAAAAAGACCAACAAAAAAAAGTTTTAAAAAGTGCCAGCAGCAGAGCACAACTTGACAGTAATGATCCGCTGCTGATTTAGATAAAACCCACCCCTTCCAGTCCACTGCCAACCTCACTACCTGTTGGCACAGAACAGTCATAACATGCACCCACGATCCTTGGACGTGCACATTATCACAAGTGAATGAGGGTATCTGCCCCTGGCCAGCAAGATGCATGGTGAAATGTATGGTGCTTGTGATGGATCTGTACAAGTCTGATGGTACAACATAAGCTTTGATGACTGGAAAACAATATGTCACAAAAACTCAGCTTCTTCGTAAAAGCAGTGCTTCATAATCACACTAATGGCAACCAAAACTATCCAGGTTTACCAACAGGTCCATGTGCAACCTCACCTTCATAAATTCTTTTCAGTAATAAATATTCTTTGCACACAAAGGAGAGAACAGACAAATCTTGAAGGAAGAATATGAAGTAATTCAGTAACTCCATCCACTATTAAAACCACAAAACCTGGAGTACTTGAATAACAATGAGGTCCGGGGGAGGGGGGATGTAAACATATGGAAGGGTGAGTGTGGGGTCAGGGAAAAAGGAGGGAGGAAGGGGACAATATTCTCAACTTTCCATCTCCATGCTGACCTGCTTTAAACCAAATATACACAAACTAGGGAAAAATACAAGAGATAAGGATGACTTTACTTGAATAAATAAGAACAGCATAAAAGAAAGATATACTTTCTGCTCCATTCAGAATTTGTACAAGGCCTGTAATAAATAATGTACATCATTAAATCTCTCTGTCATTCATATACTTTTGTGATGGGGGATGGAGTAGGGGGTTAGTCCGAACCATCTGCTACAGTTGTTCTTCTGGAAAGGAGTTGTGATCACCAATACACAACAAACTCTGACAGGAAAAAACCCTCCCTCAAAGCAAACAAACACACCAAGATGGCTGCTCCTCTTAATGATTATGTCAGCATGGTTCTATGACCTCTTAGCTCTGTGCACACAATACCAGGATGTAAGAAAAACTACATCTGCTGTCTTCACGATATATGAGATGCACAAGCAGCATTAGTTTAGCTAGTACCATATCCAGCTGGCAGAAATGTTCATATGATGGCCAACGGCAAATATCCCCACCACCTCAACAAAGGAAAGACATCGGGCTGTGACAAATCCAGATCTCATGGGTATGTTGTTAAACAATGTGTCCTCCAGGAAGAATGTCAGGCTTATGAATGAAATATGAAGACAGAGTTTTGTAACGTTTGTTTCCTGAAGTGTACAGGTCGTGTACAGGTCATGTACAGAAGAGGGTTCTGATTTCAAATGTGCAGAGATGGATCAACAATTTCATGTTCTTTCCTGTATGCATTGCACAGATAGAAAAGATACAGTGAAAGAAGAGAAAAAAGAAGACGTTAAAAGTTCCTTCTTAAGGCAAGATGGATATTAAAGGAAGTACCCGTTCATTCAGAAAACACACAGCTCATTCCTTTGTCAAACACAATGAAATCATGCTATGGAGATAAAATACAAGATGACTTGTATGCTCCTAACCTCCGTCTCCAAATGGTTCAAAATAAATATGACCCATCATACACGTTTTGTACCACTGTGACAGTGATTAATACAGTACAGTAACGTGGTTAACAACTTTAGTTAAATAATAACAGTTTGGACTAAAATGGTAGCTTTTGTACATACAAATATTCCAGGTACTTACAAGGTATATTATACAAAACCTCTCTTGCATGATAATATGATATCAAGTATGTCTAAGTAACACCCTTGTCTAGAGGACTGAAGTTCTGAAAAGTGAAGAGTACATTCAAATATTCAAGAATGTACAAGAAAACACACACTCTACAATAACAGTAATCACTTGGAACCTCCATGGGGGGAAAAAGAAAGCAACACCATAGAATAATATAACGTCACAAAACATGATGAACCTACACATGCCTGAGCCGCCATCACCACAATATTTGCATCAGTCTGTTTTTCATATCATAAAATGTGACAAGTGATAAAATACAACTCCATGGTACACCATATAGTGAAAAACTCTGATTGATGTTTTTTATTTCTGTTACATTAAACTCATGCTTTCTCTTGACGAAAGCAGAGCTGGTTTAGAAGAAACTCAAGAAAGTTTAACAGCTCCGTTTGCAGGGGGAAAGATGTTGGTTCTGTATGCAGTGAGATCAGATGATGTCAGTCTGAACTCCACAGCTATGAAAATTAACTGAATCCATGTTTAACAAACTATGCACAGCAATGTCCATTTCATGAGGCATGAGGGGCTCTCTTCAGATCAGATGAAAATGTAATGCACTAACAATACAGTATAATAAAAACCAGTAAATGGAAATTAAACGAAATAATCACTTCGAATGCAACTTCACCACAGTACAGCAATTATGCCACCTCACAGTTCAGGGATAAAACTAGACGTTTAAAAAGCATGGAGTCCATTGACAGCTATCTATGACCTGTGTTTGGGAGATGTTATATTCTAAGATGCGATTTGCTTATTCAGCGTCCTGAGGCTTGGCGGGCTCTCTTGTACTCCTCCTGCTGGATACGTTGCTGAATCATGTAGGTTGCCCGCTGTATGTTGGAGGGGGTACCTGTGATCGACACTATCCGGTTGCGTGTGCCTGGTGCATAGACACCTTTCTTGGATATCTGGATGTTGGTGCCTGTAAACTGCTGGATCTCCACAATACCCTTGCCCCCAGGCCCAAGGATGGCACCCACTATATTCTCCGCCACCTCTATGTCTTGCTTTGTGGCGCCATTAGCTTTGTCTTCGGTGGGACTGTACATGCCAGTGCCTAGGCCAAACGAATTCTGGTTCATGTTGACGGCAGCGACACCTGGAGAGCGGTCTGGGGCGGCAGGGAAGCCAGTGGCAGCAGCTGAGAAGTTGCCAGCTGCACCGGAGAAAGAATCACTGAGCATGGGGCTACCTCCATAGCGCTCCCCGGCTGCTATACTGGGCGAGGAGCTGCCAAACAAACTGGATGACGCCCCTGTGGAGCCAGAGCTACCAAGACCCGAGGAGGTGGAACCCACCGGCCCAAACAGACTTGCAGACGTGGAGTTGTTGCTAGTGTTGAGAAAACCGCTGGATACAGTGGAAGATGTGGGGGTGGAGGCTGCACCCAAAGGCATACCTTGCATGCCTTGCATGCCCTGCATGCCCTGTATTCCTGGTGACCCATACTGCTGACCCGTTGTTGCTGGGGAACCCATCCCCATGCCAGACATTCCAGCAGGTGCCTGCCCCAGCCCAAGTCCCATGCCCAGGATACCGTAGGATGCCAAGGTATTCATGGCAGCAGAGATTTCTTCTGTTGCTTGTTCAGCAAAACCAGAGCTGCGTAAAGTCATCTTGAGGTTCTCCATTGCTGCACTTGTCATAGGCCCACCGCCTGTCATGGCAGCTATATTCAGACCAAATCCCACATTAAACCCATTTCCACTGACTCCATAGCCACCAAAACCTCCACCAGCAAAACTGCTGTTGTTGATCATCTCTGTGTTTCGGTTTTGAGTAAATGCAGTGTTAGCGAAAGGGGATCCTGTGGGGTTGGCGCTTGCCACAGGCCCAGTGTAGTCTGCATAGCTGATGTTGGGACAGCTTCCACTCTGTGGGTCTTCAATGATCTTACTTAAGATCATGTCTATAGCCTTTTTATTAGCTTCCATCTCACCTGCACATGATAAATCAGATTCTTAATTTATCGTGTATATAACAACTTACATCTTCACAAACCTTCCTCAAAATCTGAAAGGAAATCAGGTATTTTTTGATAAAATTATATCAAGAACTGCACGAATGCATTTAAAGCCGAATTACTATTGACTAATGACAAACCATTTACACGTTAACAAGATGAATATGATATTTTTGTGAATTGTACGTATATGGCAAAACAGGGAATTCCTAGTACCATCCTTCCCCAGTTTTAGTAAACTGTACTATAAATCCTTTGTCGTTAATCTTTTTTTCTAGCCCAATCATTCCCCAGATTTAGTAAACTGTAATACAAATTCTTTGTCGCTAGTCTTTTTTTTCTGGTGCAATGTAACTATAGCTAGAAAGCACTTTGTATTTAAGGAAAAAGATGAAGCAGACTGCTCTCTGTGTTGCTATGGCAGCATCTCCTCTCAAAAGCCCTTTCACGATTTTTGTTTCTAGACTTGCTTCTTGACTTTATGAAATATGTAAATGAATTTACAATGTTTTCCTGTCACCACGTATCATTAAATAATATATATGATATTTGTATTTAAAAACAGCCCCCTTAAATTTTGGTGATGGAGGTGGAGATAAAAACATGGGATCAAATCTCAAAACCAGGAAAACTTAGGTGAAAACGTGACAGAACATCTTCAAGATCTGAGTTCTTAGTTTGAAGTGGGTACTGGGGAGAGAAACATTTGAAAAAGAAAGCAATGTGTGCTCCCCCATCCCCCATAACAAAAATCAATTCTATAACCTCAGATTCATCCTGTATTAATAGTCAGATTCTGCAACAACATGAAACCACAGAACAACATGTCACAGTTTTCCTACCCCCCCCCCCCCAAAAAAAAAAAACCCAACCCAAAACAAAATAAAATCGAAGTTTCTTTTTTTGGGGTGGGGGAGAGAAGATTAAAACATGGATTTCCATCACCCAAACAGAACCGTTCCATCGATAAGAAACAAAAAACCCCAACTGAACAATGATTTTGATTTCTTTTGTCATTAAGTAGGCATGTAACAATCAATCTAAAGCCAGCAAAGAATATTTTGCCTGAGATGCTGAGTAGCAGAGATGCTAGGCTACCTCTCCATCCTAGCATTTTTTAAGGTAACTGTCTCTCCAATAAGCAAACAGGAAGAGTTTTAGTGAGAACAGGGCAGACAAACAGGACGAAACATACTGACATGACAACAAATCTTATTCTTCAGATTCCCATCCATTAGTGACTCCTAAAGAGTGTTTATGTGGGTCCCTTCCAGAGATCAAATACAAAGATTAATGTAACACTTGAAATTTTAAAAACAAAACATTTATCATTGCAGGTCAGAGTTTATCATGTTGGATCCGCAGAAGACAAAATGTGAAAACCTTAACGTCAATTTTGAAGAAAGATAATGGCACAGTCCTATCTGACCTGCAATTGTCACACATCTTTCAGGAAGGTTGGTTTCTTTAGACTTCTGCGAAATTTGTACATAAGCTCCACTCTCTTCTTTGATCTGTTTGATGTAGTTGCCAGACTTGCCAATGATCATGCCTGCTGTGCTGTTAGGTACTAGAACCTTTATCTGCAGAAGAAACAAAGCGAGTGTTAACAGCAACAGGGGCTCATTAAGATATAATGCAACTAGCTGTAAACACGACTGAGCTGTAACCAGCACCAGCTTATGAAACATGATGGTGAGGCCAAAGATGCGTATGTGCAAATGTGCTGATGGACATGTGTGACGCAGTTCCAAGATATATACATAGTCAAATGCCTTTAGCTGAGAGGTCCACAGGGGATAAATACCAAAGAGCAGCAGTAGGTCTGGTATTTTAAAAGCACTCATCATTTATTTGTTTTGCATGTCTTCAAAATTAGGTACTTTCAACAAGACATGTATTACTTTTCTTCCAAGAACTCTTCTAAAATACTGCAAAAGACATTTTAAGCTGTCTAGTTCTACATCAAATCCTACAGAACAAACAATTGGGAAGCAGCATACAAGATTTGGCATTTATTTTCTTTGAAGTTAAAATTTGTTGTGAAACAAACTGATTTTAAAGAAATTTTGAAATGGGTAGGTTTTATAAACATAAAAAATGACCACTCCTAGCAGGGCTGACTTCTAATGCTTTTATCCCACACACATGGTTCTCAGACCCACAGGTGATAATGGACTTACTGTGCAGAAAAGAAATGCCAAGTCTTCCATGAAGCATGAAGTGGGAAATGAAGGGATGATGATGAAAAATGGTGGAAATACCTCAATTACCTGTCGATGCCTCTCATAATTAGTTTTGGCATCTTCAGGTTTAGGACTAGGATCAGGTTTTTCTCGAATTTTCTCCATGATGAAAATGTGAACTTTTCTGACAGCCTCAGCAGGGCCCATGATCAGACAGACTCGTTCTGTGGTGCCTGGAAGAAAAAAAGTGGTGTGGTGTGACCAGGAAAGTGCCCCCCACCCCCCATGCACAACAGACAAGGACCAGAAGCATCCACTGTAAGCTTGAAGTTGGTGACAGATTTGCAATGCCCCCTCCCTGTGCGATGAGCTCAAAGCTGCTGTCTGAGAAGCAGAGACCAAAACAAAACCATGTTGGAATGATTCAGAAGACTTGGCAGAAAGGTGAGGATGAGCGTGGATGAATGCTGGACTAGCCTGACTGCATGCTTAATGACTGTATCTGAAAATTTAAAACTAGGTACACATATTCTGAACAAGATCAGAATCTGAAATTATCAACAATGTCCCTAAAGCTTGTTTAGAGCTTTAGATTCAGTGACCTGTTAATCCAGCAATGCCATCTCTGCCATGCTTACCTACATAGTCACAGGTTTTATTAAACATAGCAGCCAGGCTTAACAGGCATGTTCTGAGAATGAATTGGTTGCATCTCTGTAAACAGCTAACATTTCATAAAGATGTCTAGAAACATAAATAAATCTAAAAAATCAGAAGCAACGGATGAGTAGCAGATGCCTCGTAAAGTTGTGTGGAATTCCCTCATCACACAGCCTCAGGATGCACCTTTGTGAAGCTCCAAATATAATTTTTTAACAGTATGGTCTTACCTGGGTAAAAGTCATTGGCCTTGGACATTTTGACTCTAGCTCCAGCTTCTTTCTGTACTTGGGCAATGGTCTCCCCTCCCTTGCCTATGATGGCACCGGCGGCAATACTGGGCACGAGGATCTTTAGGTGAATATTGTCGCCTGCAATTGCCAGCAACATTTTTTTTTAATCAAAAAGAAATTCATTTTATAAATGTATGTAAAATGCTTCAAACTGCAACATGTGATGCTGCACAGATTTAAAAAAAATTAGCACCTAATGCACAAATGTAGGCCCCTTCCATAATGGGGAACATTTCTGGTTAAGCCTGAGTGGTACAGTGCCACTTGTGCTAACCCACATAAAATGTGTCTGGAGACTCAAAGCTCAAACATAAGAGAAATGTTCACACTTTTTAACACAAACTTCCTGGAAAAGTCCTGAAAAAGATGGTAAAAGAAGCAACCTCTGCAGGCCACATCAGCATCAAATGCCGAAGACTGCCTCTATGTCTGCCATATGTGCAACAATTTTGACAACAGGGTTAACAGTGTTTTAGTTGGTCCAGTTCCGACATAACATAAAAAGAATCCTCACATCTATATTTTGTCAGCATCTATTTATGAGCTAGGATGCATGCCTCAAATTGCCAACACATGTCTTCTATGTTCTATGTCTTCGATGATTCAAGTCTAATGACACAAACTGATGCAAGATGTATATAATGCAATGTTGATTCCCAGTTTCTTGTCAGACTGCTATAGTGTAACAACTCACTCTCAGCATATTGCCCAGAAAATTATTACCTGGGGAGAACCCCACCACTATAGAAAGATTAAGGTAACAAATGGCAGAATGATCTCAAAAGAAAAAAAAACCCCCAAACAACAGAGTGTACCCTGAGGGACAGATCTTAAAAGCCTGCATTCTGTAAATCAGAATGCGATGTGAACCAAGCATGTTCTATTCATTCTTTCACATCATTCAGCCAAGATCATCTGAACTTTCATGCTTTCTGTGTATAATGTGGAGCCATGTAGCTCTACACAAACAGTGAGTTTTAAGTTCAGCATAGAAAGATGAAGCGACCATCAAAGAACCACTGTAAATACATAGGCTTCTTTCTCTGACTTGGCAAATAACTACATTTTCCAGTGCTAACTGAAATTATTGCATAACTCTTGGGTTGGAAACTTAATGAGATGGGGAGATCACATTACAACATGAAATTGTTTTCATACTGGTTTAGAAGCGAAACAGACTAGTGTATAACAAAGATATGCAATGGACTGGATGCGATTGAAGTGATACTTACCATCTAAGTGAACAGTATGGCATGAATCATGCAGCCCACTACATGATTGGGGTGGACAACAAACATTAACCAAGATATTTTCATGTTCAGTACTAATAAATATGTAGAGAAATCCACCTGGCTCTTCACTCACAAGGTGACAACTAGCAAGTTTACATTAGCCTTAACACATTTCAGAGTTGTATACACTATAGGTTACTGTTATTTTACACACTATCATTAACTGAGGAAAACATGCGAGCATAAAGTGTCTATTACAGGAACAATGCTTAAAGTCATAAACAACAGCATATCTGCTTTCTACACAACTAAACTAGAAATTGAACATTTATCATTATCAGTGGAGCTATTTGCTATATGCAGCACACGGGGTTACTCCTTTGTCCCAAGTCAGTTTCCACAGGTACCGTAATATGGTTTCTCACTTTCTGTGTAACAACATTCCAAAAATGCTTCCAATGGCCCAGAATGTCTTCTCCTTGGTTTTATGACACATTGTGAAAAGACGAGATTAATCAACTAAGGGCGATGTAAGACAGGAGGAATGAAAATCTTCAAAAATTTCTGATTTATAAAATCCGATGTGTCTTCTGCTTGGAGAATGACAGACAAAAAGACTTGATGTGGGGTGTAGGGGGATGTGTGTGAAGGATGAAGCTACACACAGCTATTGGGCTAGCAAAGCACACACATGCATGCAGCCAATGCTGGGACCAAAAGTGGAAGCCAAGTGAACAACATTCATATGCTTCCTCTTGTGTTGTCTGTACTTGAGCCACCCTAATTACATGTATTGCTATATGGGAGACATGACGGGGCATACAAAAAATTTAATGATCTAACAAAATCATCACAGATGTTTTTGATATATTCATCTGAAAAGCATATTTAGATTCAAGCAACAGTTGTTGGTATACAGCAAAAATTAAACAAAGCCGACAAAAGGTATGATTTATGTGACACCATGCTAGCATGTCTGCAAGTGCAACAGAGGGCAAAATCTTTAAAACTCCCCTTGTTTGAGTCCTGAAGCAAAATATTTTTAAGAAAAGCAAATGAACAACAAAACCTGCCAGCAGCACATCCATACTTTATGCCTCTGCTTGGTCAGAGGGACGTCTGATGTAGCTTATACTAACCAGACAGCTCACTTTCCTGAGCAAGCGAGGAATCCAAGTCCGCTTGGCGTTCCGAAAGATGGGTACTTTCTGCAGGTTAGACAACAGACAGTAGGAATTTTTAAGATCCCTCCCCCCAACTTCTTTATGTTACAAGTAGACAATCATAGATTTTTTTCCAGCTTTTTGGTGTTTTATTTCTAATTACTTTGTCTTTGGCCAGTCTCATCTCTCCCTGACCTCCTTATGGTCCAGTTCTATAAGTCTTTCAGCTTCTGAGAACACTAGAAAACAATTTTCAGGTTTATTTTTACTTCCTATTTTAAGTCACCATTCCACTTTTTGGACATTTCATCTCCCTCATAGTCTTAGAATGCTCAGGACGGAGAAAATATTTTATTAGTATTGTGCTAGTTTGTGCTGTTACCTTTATGAAAAGAAATACCACTTCATCTGCAGATCAACAGGGCAGAGTAAACATATGATCAGTTGTATTCAAATTTGAAGACAAAGCAATATTGCAGCCTGGGAGAGGGAGGGAAAATCAACATCCCATGCTAGTCACGCTACATGCAGGGAAGTTTGGAAAAGGCAATGTTCATAAAAATCCTCTTCAACAAATCTAATTTGCTGAAATTAATTTATGTGCATGTGTGTGTGGCAAGAGGAAGGATTTTTCTTCAGTTGTAAAATTTCAGTCACCAAACTGCCACAGCATGTGGCCATATCTATGATTGTTGCATAATCTCATGCATGCACTCAACACAGACATGCAGATATGATGCTTAACACTTCTCCTCTTGTGAACCATTTCCTTCCATTAAGAAGTTATGCTGGTTCAAAGTATGTATGATGATGAAAGTGATGGGACAGATTTCCTAAAGCCTCTTACACAAGTTAATAGGTGAAAATATGTGGTGAAAACAGGTAATCTGCATTCTACAGCCCAGGTCTGACTGCCATATTAATTCTTCAGTCAGAGGAACTTGGTGAACTCCAGAAATGACATAAGCATGGGACTAAAGCTCTCTTGCCAACTACTGCACTGCCAAACCTTCCAGTCCCACCACACCAGTTGGTGCTATCAATGAGAAGTTTAGAGGTCATGGACGGTCATGTTTGAATGACACTGCCCTATGGAGATAATACTGTCATCATTGAGGATATGAGCACAGAATGATTATCTAGAACAAAAAGTGAATGAAATAAAAACTTCCTGATCAAATGATTTTGCTTATGCCAAAAGTCACTATTTTCATCTCTGGCCCAACTCTTTTGCGTGTACAATATTGAAATATCTCCCTTTTCTGCCCCTTATAAAAAAATCTATGGACTTCATAGGTCATATACATGTATGTAATGCCACATACCATCTTTTTTTAAAAATAAAGTATATTGCCTTCAACTTTCAGGGCATATTCACAGACATGAAAATGAAAATGTCAGAGGGCTTTCATGTTCTCCCTCCCCTAACCTTCCAGACAATGAAAGCTGAAGAAATGAGACTGACCATAATCACAATGGAAAACTAGGATTTATGATGCTGGAATGACTGACATAATGTATGGTAGACACAAAAGGAACATGATGAGACACAGAAACAAAATCAGTGGATCCAATATATTAGAGAAAATGTAAAAATACACACGCAATGGTGGAGCATACAGAGTGAGTTCAACAAACATACATCTGTTGAAAGAAACACATTGTTCAATGTAAGCTTAATGGCATTGTCATTGTACAAAAGTGTTATTTATCATGAAAGCCCCCAGTCCAACTCCAAGCATGGGTGATCAGTAATGGATGATGCAGCTACTTGGAGTCTTGGCCAAATCTGGGAATGGGCAGTACAGTGTGTATCAGTCTGGCAATTAACGAAAAGTCGTTGCTTTTACTTTTGTATCCACAACCAAAAACTAGGTAAACACAATTCTCTCAGTATGCACCCTAAAGTGATCTGATCTCACCAGGTGTATGTTACACTAGTTTGAAAGTTAAATTTGGATGTGTAATAAATAAGGCATGCAAAAGCTATAAATGAAATTTTGCAAAAGACTTTCAATTTCTGCTTTCGTTACATAACTCGATGTCTTCACAATCAAGTGAATGATTGAATTCACTCTGTATACACTCCATGTACACTGTAAGATACAAATAATCTACAGAATGTGGTAGAAGACCATCAGGGTAGAGCTACTGTCATCATCAAGTATACCTGCTCATGAACCTTAGTCAACGCTAACTTGATTTGCTAATATGAGGCATACTCCCATTTCACAACGTAGAATGAACTTGCAGTTCCGGTGCGAAACCAAGCGATATGACAGATGTCTCTACAGTCTCCTCTGCCCCAAAATATGACCTTTACTGAAAAAGCACTACCTGTGAAAGGAAGCTGAATGCTTTTCCCAAGAAATCTGAGAAAAAGCAGGCTTCCCATTTCCCCAAGCTACTGCCTCGGAAAACAACGGTACTGTAAAAGAAGTGGTGCACAAATTCTAAGTCACTGACTGAACAACCCCGACTGCGCCTTCAGGAGGCAAGGATCCAGGCTCACCAATCAGTTAAGCCTTCAAACTGGTGATGAACTACATCTGCTGCCTACCTCCTTTTCCTGTCCCTGACGTAAAGCTTGTATGGGAGGGGCCTGCACAAAAGCCAGAAACAGAAATGCACACAAAATAATCTCCACATTCTTCTGCTCATAATCTATCTCTACGCTGTCCTCACCAGGATCCACGTTACCTTCTGGCAAAAACTGGGAGTGCTGTCTACCATCCTTCTCTTCTTTGGATTGACCAAAATAGTCAAATGCTTCCAAAGTGTCTCTGCCTACAGTTTTGCCATCATACTAAAAGTACTTGTACTTGTTTTATGCTCAAATTGCGAAAGCAAGCGGCATAGCTATACTGTCCTTGAGGTTTTATTGCATGCTGCAAAAACCAGCAATGAGCAGAAAGTTTGTGACATACTTTAAGTTACTCCAAGTTAAGTGCTGCAGGCATATTAGTCACAGTGTGTGCAGGAAACATACCAAGGTCCCCAGCTGAAGATCTGACATGAAAAAACTAATGCCATAATGTGAAGAAGTGAAAAGAGGCATTAATACTGTTTCCACTACTACAATTAAACAGCAAGAGCTTCCAAGTGAAAGCATGTTTGAAAGGCTTATGCAACACATCTTCATGAAAATTCAGATGCAATTTCATGTGGAAATGGGAACATGAAAGATGCCCACAACTCCCTCAGTTTTGTGACATGCTTAAGACACTGGTGACACTACATGGTGAACTAAATGTGCAATGAAAATGATGGCTACGCAAACATGGCATGTCAATACATAAGGTAGTGTAACAACTTGTAACAAACTTGCAATATCATGGTTAATACTATAAAATAGCTTACTGAGCAAAATAATACACATGAAATAGCTAAAATGTGATAAATTCAAAGAAATTATGAAAAGATTTCACACCAAATGCCGTTGCATCATCACCATATGAGAAAACACTACGGAGTGCCATTTGTTCACGAGCAGTATGGATTGGCATCCGCTGGCGATAAGCAGGTATTTCTTCCACCAACTGGCTCAGTATGTGTGCCGCTGACAACCTTGGGTCACAGACTGTCGTAACAGTTTCTCCCAAAAGAACCCTTCGTGATATCCAGTGGAAGATTAAAACATGTGATGAAAAAGATGACACGTGGGCAGCAATCGAAAATCGCTGTTAAAATGGGCCGGTGGGAGTGGGTGGTTTTCGGACACGGTCCTCGAACTCCGAGACCGGCGTACACTGCTCAGCTGCACGACTGGCGAGCAGTAACAAAAAGGCAACTTAAAATACAATCAAGGTCACTATATGGAAAAAAATGCTAGTTTTCAGCGGCCTTAAAATTCCTTTCCACTGAAATTGGGCAAGAGTATTCAGGTCGGCCAGCGTCATAATTTTCTGCGGAGAGTGTCGTGTCCTTCGCGGCTTATGGCGGAGGTGACCGAGAGAAGAAAAAACAAACACGCCTAAATCCTACAAGTGTCATTATACATCTCCAAGAGTCATTCATAAATCGAGCCTGTTTCTTTCCTATGTAAAACAGACTTACAACCTGTGAAATATAACGAGTAACTACGTTTCGTAAAAGTTTCATTTTCGACACAAGTTCGTACATGATTCTCTCAGCTGGGATACAGCCCTAGACACTTGCAACAGCATCGTTGTAGTGCCATTTCTTTGGAATCGATCAATCGCGTGGAAAAATCACAACATCATACAATTAATGAATCAGTCTGGGACATTCCAGTTACGATTTGCTGCACTAAATACCCAAGTGGCATCGAATTCCAAAAATTTTTTTGTAGCCAACGGACTTGTGCCGGCTGCCCTTTGAGCCGCCATATTGACTGAAGGCTGACATTTATAAAGCTCTAATTTCTTCACCTGATTGAAAATACGATAAAAAATCACACTAACCTCCACCCTGGTTTGATCTCTTGGTGACCCCGTTGTTTTCGTCTCCATCCAAAGGCCGTTTTCTTGAGTCAGAAGTGTCCATATCTGACCCATTCATGCCGTCGTAGTTCATTGCCATCGTACAACTCGCCCAGTTCTCGTGGGGTAACGTAGCAGACGGTAGATGAGTCACGAGACTTGTCGGAGCGGATCCAAACTTTGCAGAAAAGTACATTTTTATGATTTTTTTTGTTGTTTTGAATAAAAGCACATCCAGCAAATGAAAACATTTCATATTTCAGTAAGCTTATAGGAAAAATGAATCTTGTAAAGATGTCAAATGTTTATCAGCTACTTTTTCCTCATTCGATTAGCGAAAGCCACTCCCCCTTCCATGGCACAGTATGTACCTAAATTCCGAGGCCAGCAATTCATATAAATGTTTTCCCTATCTTTGCGTCTTAGTTTTTTTTTCCATGCTAAATCGACACGAACTCCAATGGAACACACACGAACTTTCAATTTGAGTCAAACCAAAATAATTGACAACCGCATTGATACTATAAGGTGTTTTCTCGTGAGTGCCCCCCCTACATTTTTAAAAGTTTAATAGTCCTTACACTAATTCAAAAAAAATGGCGCTGTCTTGCTGTACGTCTTATAGCATCTTCGTCGCGGGCTGGATCAGTATCCAAACAAACTGCAGTTCACATAGAAAGTAACTTCGTACAAGAGCTTGCCCAAAAATTCCGCAGAAAGTAATGACAGGCTCTGGGAGACTGTAAAGTATCTATTATTTTCTCCTTTTAAAAAAATTATGAAGGAAACAATGGTTAATTTTATTGTAAATAACAGGCAGGTTGGTTCATCGATATATATTAAAAGGACAAGTGCACTGTACCGCATACTAACTTAAAATTAGAAGCAACTTCTTTCTACTTGCCAGCAAATATTATTTTCACTCGTGCGTTCATTTATTACTCATGCAGTAGTCTATGAGATCAATAGGTCAACCAAAAATTCTTCGAGTGCAATTAGCACTCTGAACGAACAGTTCCACGAAGGAATGGCCGAGGGCTGAGCATGGCTTGCATTAACGGTTGTTTGACTGCCCATGGACTGTCAATTTATTTTTCGGGTAGAAAATTTATGACAACTTTCCCGCCCCGACAAGTACGGGTTATTAACATGTTTAAAGTACAGTGGGTTTTCTGGTAAGTACAGGTCGCCATGGACAACCCAAATGTATGGAAAATCCTCAATTCCTATTTGACGTTCCCAGTTTGTGATATTTTTGATTTTTACAGGGCTAGGCTTATATAAGTTAGCTTGTTGGCGGGCCCTGCCATTTTAATTTGCAATGATTATATTTTTTCTTACCGAAAAAAACATTTGTTTAAACCAAATGCATGGTAACTGATATACATAATGTGGAACCCTCGGGGTAAGGCTGGAGGGGAGGGGCGGGGGAATGACTAGTGCATCAGCCCACAGTAGCGCATGTGATTGCAGCCACAGATCGTGTGTTGCATACGCGGAAATTGTGCCTTGGTCAGCTCTATAAACAGAATGCTGAAACGCATTTTCCTTCCTGGAGCCGTATTCATGGCCGTTGGTTAAACCTAACGCATGACAAACCAACAAAGGTCGCTAACCGACAGAGAGTCAAGTGGTCTAGAGGTTAGGCGTCCGCTTCCGAGGTGGGAGGTCGGCGGTTCGCATCCCAGCCGTCATACCAAAGACTTAAAAAATAATTGGCAATCTAGTACCTGCCCTGCCAGACGTCTGCCACTACAGGGACTGGTTGGCCCTGTGTCAGTGTAACGTGACTGGGTGGGACTGAAGTCCGTGTTGCGACAGCAGTTCCATGTGTGGCAGCACGTAAACATGTCTCAGCAACACCGTCTTGATATGCACCTTGCTTGCGGTGGGACATTAAGCAGAAAACACGCCCACCCCCACCCCAACATGATCGCGGTCGGCTTAGGCTTAACCAACGGCCATGAATACGGCTCCCGAACGTTATCCTTTTACAGCTCGCAGCAACAACGCACAATCACGCATGCTCCCGCACGCACGCACGCACACGTAGAGAGGTCAGACACAACCGTGTCGATCTGTTTACATGCAGGACAGCAATAAATTAAGGGCGTGGTTAAATGTCAGCGATAAGCCGCGGCCCCACTCTCCAAGAACACAGAAAGCTAGCGAGGACTTCACACCACCAGCCTTTCTGCCACTGCACTAAGGACAAGGGGGCGTGGCCCGGTGATGAACTGTGGACAGTCGATCGTCTTGGAGGTTCCACTTCACCTGCTGAACCGTTAGCCCACTGTTGGCGACGCAAGCGCAGTCCGTGCTGCTTGAAGTAAATACTACCGTGTAGCGACCACAGCAAGGATTCTTGTCATGGTGCGTCAGCAGTTTGTGCAGTTGTAGTCACGTGCTTGCAAGCAACTAGCAGCAGACGAATTTTGTGTGCCGGCGGAAGAGAGAAGGAAGCATGGTTCTTCAGCTGTAATTCCTGCTCGATTCTTTCTAGCATTGGTGATCTATTTCAAGTATCGAAAAATCACTCATTGCTTGACTCTCATCGTAACGTTAGCCATTCCCCACCTTCCACATTCCACATCCGTGTCTCCGCCCTCCGGAATGTGTCAGTGTGACACCCAATAGTCGCCTTGTAAGAGTATTGATCTATGTGTACCGTGTCAGTGGTTGTCGCATCTTGCCGTAGCAGTTCTGGCGGAGACACCCTGAGCAGAGTGGCTATATAGGCCTGGCATCACTGAGCCTACACTGTCACGACAGCCTAAAGCGGGTTTGCCGGCTCTCTTTGGGGCTATGGAGGTGCCAGCATGTACAGCGGCTTCCTGCAGCCAGCTTACCAAATGCAGAACAGAAGAGAACCACGTGTTCTAACACCGCTTGAGCAGCGAAGAAAAAAAAAGTCTCTTAACGCCGTGCAGTCTCGCACAAGGCTGCGTGAGATCGGACAAGTCAATTATAAAGATCGATCCATATTTGGAGCGGACAGGTGTTCGTGGAGCGGAGGGATTTATGGTCAATGGAGAAAGAGGCCAAACTCGTTTAACTTGGGAATGATTCAATGAGCAACAAGACTTTCACACGTCTGTTTGTTTATCTGTCTATATGCCTGACTGTTTGGTTGCATGCCTCTCAATCCGCCTGCCTGTGCGCCTGTCTGCGTGCCTGCTTGCCTGTCTGTCTGTCCGTCCTTCCGCCTGTGTCTGCCTATCAGTCTGTGTATCTGCCTGCTCCTGGCCGTCTGTCTGTCCGCATATATAGAACTAAATAAGTGTGCAAACGATCAAACATTATCGTAAAAGATAATGATTTCGAACCCGTTAAACTTCTAATCCTCCAGAAAGTCAACAGACAGAACACATATACAGGCGGGCATACACTCACAGTGCTCTCTTTCTGTTCATCAAATGTTGTGAATGCGCACCTCTCCCTCACACACACACACACACAGAGGAGAGACAGACAGACAGAGGGACAGAGCGGAGACAGACAGGAGAGAGAGAGAGAGAGCTAGAGAGACCGACTTGCTGGTTCACACTCATCAGAAACACACGCACTGAAGGACACCCAGTAATGACGTTTCGATCAAATAGTTGCAGGCTTCGCGATATTTTGAACTTGTGAAGCTCGCAAAAGCCGGCAGCACAGAACACCCAAGGAACAACTTGCGTTTTAACTACTGAAGCGCTAACACGAATTGTTGAAGATCCTGGCTTCTGTTCAAAAGGAATCAACCAGGAAGGTGAAAAAGAGGCACCATTCGAAGCAGCAACATCCCTTACCTGTCATTCCGTTCCTACACCGCACGCTTATGTACACGGCAAGATGGAAAGAAAACGTCAAGTTAGGAGTGTTCTTTTTTTAAGCAGTGCTCGCTGTCTTTAAAACCCCGACTGCTACGGATCTTCGGTACTTTTTTTGCACAGCAGTAATTAATTCGCGCTCTCATTGTTTTTTGACAAGTATGCAGTGTGTGCTGTCCGCAGTGTCCTTTGTTCTGTATATACCTTTTCAATCTGGTACTGGGGCTTTCAGCATTATGCAGGACGCATTATTTATACAGCCCTCACTGAAGTTACAGGTCATTACGGAAGTGTCCAGATCACTAAGCACATGGAGTTTAAACTTCGGAAAACTGAGTCTATGGCAGACGGTGAATGATTTGTGTTCCTCTTGGCTTGAAGTCAGATACACTGGCTACCTAAATTCTTGGCGCACCACTTTCTTTCCGCGCAGAATAGCGAAAGCGATAAAGAAGTTCAACAAAAAGAGCACCATAAACACGAGTGAGACTTACCTGTGACTTCATATATCCTACTTTGCCAAAGTAATGGCTCGCTTGTTAATGCAATAAGCGTTTTTTAAAAAGCAAAATGTGAGCTGCTAAAATGTACCACGAGCAATAAAAATCGCACACTTTTTTCTCGCAGCATTATAGTAGCCAAAAAGGCCAAAGAAGATCTTAAAGAGAGAGGACTGTTGTTTGATGAAAACGGCGAAGCTCCAAGTTTTGTTGCGTTCAGTCTTCATCGATCTGTCAATGCACATCTGCTGTTTTGTCTAACATTGAAAGGGAAGCAACTGGCCAGCAGTTACCTAGCTGTACAGTAGTAGTAGCTGTAATTGTAGAAGTTGTTGTTGTTACTGTTTGACGACGACGACGACGACGACGATGATGATGGAGGATTTGGGATTGGAGGTGCTTTCACTTTTTGATGATTTCGCACTGTGGAGGGAGGGGGAGAGGACTTTTTGGGGGTGGGGGGATGACCCTGTGGGTGTGACAATGGTATGGTGCCAACTGTCTATGGGGTCTTCTTGCACTCTGCTTGCTGGCCGGGATCTGGCATTCGCGGCAGGTGGCGATTCGCCTCGCTGGCAGTGGGTGTTGTCTGGGTTGCCCGAATCCAACCGGCGACCTATCCGTGTGTTCTATTTACCTATAAGATCAAATTTCATATCCGAAGTTCTTTCGTTTCATTTTTATTTTCCTGTCCTGGCCTGCATGTAAATGCTAGTACATGTATTGCTATTTCCCAAACAAACTAATGTTTACAGCTGTACATTCAAAAGTAGCTTTTAACATAGGCATTCACGCTTCATCAGGGGTGTAGGGTTTGATATATGGTCACCGTCAGAATCATCATCACTATTATCATCATCATCGTGATCGTCTCATCCTCATCATCATCGAGACAAATGAGTATTTATGTTGCTATCTTAATAAATATACCGTAACTTGAAAATTGTCGTCACAAATAGTATATATATATATAGCAGAATTATAGAAGCGCTTGCATGGATCTGAATTCTGTGTTAAAAATCTACGTAGTTCTTGAAATATTGCCAGTTTCGCTGAGGATGACTCAGGTACTCTTGACGTCATCAAGTGCTAAGAAAGATTCGCAGTGGTTTTCTCGGCAGCGCATTTGTGCAGCTACAGGCCAGACCTCAGCCGACAACGCGAGTTGTCTTCATGCCAGATGAAAGTAGATCGAAAGAAGGATTTCAACACCAACTTGCAGTTTCTAGCACACAGTTAGCAAAACGCTGTCAAATCCCTGTTGAGGACGTGCTAATCATAAAAACTGTGAATAAATTATTAGGTCACCGGCGTGAGGTTTTTCAGCGAGCTAGCCATAGCGCAGTCCTCCCCGTGAGATCTCGCGTGGACAGCCCGCCCCAGTCGCAGCAGCGCCGAACGTCCGGGAGCGCGCGGTGGCTGCAGGTGCAGTAAGTGGTTTGTAACCCGGTCACGCGCACGTAACAGGTGCCCCACCCCCACACACCAGCCGCCAATAAATGTCATGAAGACTTTGCTTTTCAAACCGTCATTGTGCTCCTTTCTCCGGGATGGAACACCAGAAAAGGTGAGGACAATTAGCAGAGTCATTCAATCAGCAAACCAGTCTGTTCGCCGCACGTACGAAACGCGCGTGCGCCTGCATGCATACGCAGCCACAACTTTATAACGTTGAGAGCGCATGCATCCATATGCATGCACATACTCCCTACCAATGCTTTTGGAAGAGGGGAGGACGGAAGTTCTCAAGGCAGGAAAAGGCTGTTGGACCTGCGTTTTCAATTGAGAAACAGTTATCGTGATAAATGAATGTGGAAATTACTTACCATATCTCGCTTTAACTCACTCACTCATGCACTGGCGACTGTCCTACATCCTAAAATCACGTGCACAAGGCGGGCATTTGCGCTGTGAGCCGAAGTAGCTCAAGTTGGCTCGAGCATTGACCTACATATATATAAGGTTATGCACGTCTTTGCTCCGAACAGAGATGGCCATATTGATATCAACAGCAGCTATTGCGGATCTCACGCGGGTCGTAAAGGTCGTGAAGGTCAACTATACACACTGGGGAAGATCTAATCTTTCACGATAATTTCATCAAATGTCGACCTGAAGTAACAAAAGGTCTGCGTGCTCCTGCAAAGACTTCTTGGAATTTGGACGAAACAAATTTGTTTTTCCTGACGGTTGTGCTTTAGTTCTTTACCAGTGTCTTCAAATGACTTGGTTGCACTGTGTGAGACAGCCATTTGTGAGCTCTTTACTTAAAGTAGTGTCTACTCTCCCTCCCACCTTCCCAACACTGTGACATCAGGTTTCTGGAAATGTCTACTGGACCTGGACGCTAAACTTTGCTCACCTCTTCTATGACGCACCAGTGACGAAATTTGAGATGTCCCAGGCGAGAGTTACAGTCGAGATCATGGGCAAGCGCTGACATATGACATATTCATCTGTGTCTCACCGACTAGATCAGCAGTGACGTTTCCAGTCCCGCTGTTTTCAAATCCCAGTGGCGCTCTTAATTTATTTATGTCTGGATTCTTCTCACCACCACCTCTCCCACACGCTCTCTCTCTCTCTCTCTCTCTCTCCTGCAATTCCAGTCCTATAAATCACACCATCACATGCATGCAGTAAGCTATTTTCTGTAACCAAACTTTGATGTGTACATAAAAGCAACAAACTGAAATACTGACGCCGTAACCACCTGTTTGTCTCTCCAAGCTGAACGCTTTGAGATGAGACGTGGTGCTTGTCACATGTCACTCTTAGGTTATCACCTGTCACTCTTAGTTTAGCCTGTTCGCTCCTCCCCCCCCCCGACACCTTGGGGAGGGGGGGCGCTACGTCATTAGCCATGACAGGCTAATAGCTCCACCCCAACCTAGGCTGGCCAGAACTGGATTGGAACGAGAATAAGGTGGTACCCGTGAACACTGAGGGTGGTGGGCAGGGTACTTAAGCAGGCAAAAAAATGTAATCGGGAGATAGACAGAAGCAGAGACAGGACATGGAGAGAGAGTTAATGTAGGAGGACCAAGAGAAGCGGACACGTGTAGACACACGGACCTCTACCCCTCGCCATCTTAGCCAGGACGTCGAAAGAGCTTCAGCTTCACGCGAATACACTGGGCTGTATTTCGCCGACTACGAGACCGAGTAGCAAGTGACTGTTGACTGTGCCTTATAAGTTAAGGACTGCTCTTGCCATAAAACTTATCTTAGAGTCTGGGACTCGGGTTGATTTAAGATAGGTGGTTTTATCCTGCCGGAGACAGGAGACGTTAAGCTAGTGGCCGGGCGTATGCCAAAAGGGGAGATAGAGGAAGTGCTATCCGTGGCAGTGTCATTGCTTCCTTGTTGGTCGTTGAGTACCTTTGGAAGTGTGTATTGCAGAAGTAGTTGTTTCCGTAGTGACGAGAGTAGGAGCTCTGTTGTCAGTCACTTACTGTATTGGTGTATAGAGTTGAATAGCTTTAGAACTGTGTATTGCAGAAATAGCTGTTTCAGTAGTGACGAAGAGTAGGAGCTCTGTTGTCGGTCACTTACTGTATTTGTGTATTGAGCGGGATCATAGGCCGTTTTGCAGTTTGATTTCCCCTCTGGAGATGATTATCTTCTTTTTCTGATACCACGTGGTATGACGTAATCAGGCAGCGTCTTACCCTAGACACGAGCACGGTGATTCTCTGTAAATAATCTGTAGATATATTTGATGTTGTCGAGTCAGTTAGTGTTTGAAATATATGTTGAATAACAGTTCGCTGCAGTTGTGTGTTTTACGAGGGTGGGGGCTCTTGAGCTAGAAGTGTTTTGCCTGTGTGAGACTGAGCGAACGTGTCAGAGTATGAGAATCTTTTCCCTCGGTAGATTTCTCTAGTTATTCACATTATTTCATAGCGTCGTCACCCTTTGGTGTAGAAACCATTGACCTGTTGCAGTAAAGGTTTTGGTGACGATTGCTCAATTAATCTACATTTACGAGATCACCATAAAAGTTTGTTCTGTAATTCTGGAGAAGTCGAGTCCAGTAATTTAAGGTACGGCCCGTCACGTCACAGTGCTTGTCGTAATCAGTGACCCTGACGTCTTTCACGCTCTTTCCTCGTGTTCAACTTGGTATTTCTGGAGAATCGTTTCAAAGGTCAGAACTTGTTCATCCAAGTATGGCTTCTTTTCTTCTACGTTCCGTTTAACGTCCAGCATTGTAGGCTGAGACAAAAGTGAACAGTTTTTACAGATTATATGTGAATATATGTATGTAAATTACAGCGCCATCCACAAATTTCACTTTTCATATCACATGCAATTTTTTTTTACTCGATCCTTGTATTGAATTTTACATTTCCAAAGAAGGAATTCCAACAGTTCCACCATCCTGTTTTTGACCAATATCCTGTTATTCAGTCTCAGAGAGAGAGAGAGAGAGAGAAAAAGAAAGAAAAGAGAAATAATCATGCCTGGTTTCGTCAGAAATTAAGTTGCACATTAATTTCCCCAAGGAAACCTGCCCCGCTGTTAGCCCTATTATCAAAGACATCGCGTCTTTCGGACCGATAGATATATGCACTTGTGGCTGCACCGTCTGGCTGGCAGGCTGCACGTGCCCGCATCATGTGATCGCAGCCTTAACCCGACGCCGTGTGCCGGCGTACTTGTGGCCGACGGCAGATTACTGACTACATGCCAGGATGGTACATACACGTACAGTGCAACTTACAACTCCAAGGCGCCAGTATACCACCAACACCGCCGGCAGAAACACTGGCATGGCGGTTTGACGTAAGCCAGAGCGGCAACTGTTTACCAGCTGATCCACAGAAACTTGGCACAGATAACTCTGCTGATAGTGACGTACTGAGCACGAGGTAAATCTAATGAGCTGCCAAGTTTTGTCAGACACAGGTTAACACTCTGCATGATCGTTTAGAGTACAAGGCTGGAGAGAGAGAGAGAGAAGGGAGAAAAGGTTCTATAGCCCGCTGTTTGTCTGAAGGAGGATTATTGCCATGCTAATCTGCAGCCTCTTCCATGAAGTAAATCGCTTACCAGCCGCCACAATCTTACGCGGCGTGACTCTTATCTCCAGCTATGCCCCCGCCTACCTGCAGTTCCCCCACCACCACCAACCATGGACTGTGGTTGTGCACCTGAAATGCCAGGAAGCTTTCATTTAGTAGACCTTCCTCCTGTACAGGTTGATTCCTAATTACTCCGGTGCCTGCCGTCCAAACGGAAGCTGCCAAAAGGGTTTACAACGTGAAGGGTTAACAGCCTGAGGTATTCTGCTTGTCTTGGGGCAGGCATGCACGGTGTATCAAGTATATGCTGTGCATGCGCATACCTCTGTTGCTAACCAAAACAGATAATTGTGAGTCAAACCATGACCTTTACAGAGCCTCACTTCTTATAGTTCCAGAGAAAAGACCAGTCCGTGGTGGTCGGTAGCTGAGTATTAAAGACAGTAGGTTTGACGGTTAAAAAGTCGTAGGTTCGACACCCATATTAGCTACCGATATATATATATATATTTTTTTTTTTTGGGGGGGGGGTGAGGGTTAGGGGTAGAGGTAGGGTTTGGTATTAGGAAGGACCTGTTTCATGCATAAATTCAAGCATAAGTTTTAAGTCTGCAAGCGGGATGAAAGGTGATGTGCGCATGGATGCCCCAAGTCGGTGAGAATTTCAGACTCGTTTCCGGACCAGTGCACTGCGTCTTCAGACAGACGGTGAGAAACTGCTGCAGAGAAATGATCACGATGGGGTGTGGGTGTGGGTGTGTGTGTGTGTGGGGGGGGGGGGGATGACAGCGTGAGAAGGGCACAACAGATGTATGTCAACAACCGAAATCCGCTTGAGTTGTCCGTTCCTCCGCATTCTTGATTGCTGCTGATGGTGTGTTGGGTTGGGGAAAGAGAAGAGATTATATAAATAATGTTTACTGTCATATTTACCACCTGTCCCACCCCAGCCACTGCAGCTGTCCTTTCCGAGCAGACCAAGCGATTAGAACGTACTGTCCTGCAACAACTCTCTTGTTGGACACGTTCTGCATCAGGAGTCCCGTAAGCAGTGGAGCAAATTAGGAGAAAACTAAAATGGCGAACGACAAGAAAAAGAAGAATGAGTCGAAATCACGGGGTAATATCTCTATAACTGTCTAACTCTATAACTTTTCTATAACTGTCCACAATATCTTCTAAACAGCTCGACTGATTTGGAAAGTTCGGAAAGCTGACCACATTACTTCTCACCTGCAAAAACTTCACTGGCTACCTACTGAAGATCGAATCGAATACAAGACTGCATGTCTATCCCATAGTGCAGTGCCCTTTATCAGACAGGACCCTCCTACCTTTCAGACCTCATCCAGCCTTATACTCCACCTAGAACCCTCCGCTCTTCCGCTGATGCCTCTGTCCTGGTCGTTCCAAAGGTCAAAACCAAGTCTTTCGGACAGCACTCTTTCTTCTTCTCTGCTCCAACGGTTTGGAATTCTCTTCCCGCCAGTATCCGCAATAACTCTGACTCAAATTCCTTCCGTACTGCCCTTAAAAGTCATCTCTTTCGTCTGCCTATCAGTTATCCTGTGTGTATTTCATATGTGCGTAGATTCCAGTGTATTGTGTGTGCTGTGTGCGTGAGTGAATGTGTATACCGTGTGTGTGTAAGTGTGTGTAAGTGTATGTGTGTACTGTAAAGAGCTGTAAGCTCAGTTGGGAGATATAGCGCTTTCTAATTTTTTTTGTATTTTTTGTATTCTTGTTATTATCGTGCATCTCTCAAATCCAAAGACGGATCACGGGGTTCTGGAACGTACACTCTGAGTGCGTTGTCCACAATACACTCTGGGGTGATTTGTCTGTCTGAGGAATCAGATTGCTAATTCCGCAGGATAGTGTTTGGTCTCTCAAGAAACTTTTGATAATGACCCTTTCATGTGTAAATATTACGAGAACGTTAACTCCGTCGATCGGGTCTTTATAAACCATATTTTACATTTTTATATTTTTATTCCGGTTAATGAAGTTACCGCCAGTGGCAGCAACAATTTTGGACGGGAATACAGTAGTGAGTCCTCGGTTGGGGGGGGGGGGGAGAGGGGCAGGAGGCAGTGGTGGGGTAGGTGGTCATGTGATAGTCATACACGCACGCGCACACCAAGTGTCTCTGTCCATCCCTGTCCACTTTCCCACGAATCTAGCAAAGAATGTTCTGGCACGACTGCTGTCAGCACGCAGTGAAGCTGGAGCTGACCCAGATATATTCTATCGTTTCCGGTGCATGTCCAGACAGACAGCTGTCGATCACTGGCAGCGCCCGATAACATCACATAGGTCGATGATCAGTTGACCCCGTCACAACAGATTTTCAGGAAAGTGTGTTCACCGTCGATCGAAATGCTTTTCAGGACAGCTGCTCGCTGTTGGCAAGCGTTGTGATCGATGATTTGGAAGGTAAAGTATCAAATCCAGCCTCTGTTCGCTTTTCTCCCCTTCCTTCTAATCTGATCAATTTTTGCTTCTGGAAGCACGCTAAAGTAATTCCCGAGTTGGTCAAGCTATATAATAAATGTTTGTCGTCTGGCAAGCGTAGGGTCACATTTGTCACGTTAGGCCATTTCGTCCGGTTAAGGAAGGCTTTTAAGATCTCTATCATAGAATTCTGGCACAACGGCTACATTCCTGGTATATCAGAGTAGGCGAGCTTTACAGACGCGAGGGACATAAGTTATACTAAGTAGTTACATCAAAACTGATACGGTCAACTGCACACGTTCTGACGTCACAACTTAGCATCATGTGTGTACGCTTTCTGGAGGCTGTAAAACTCGCCTCTGGATCACAGGACAGACATTACATTTCTATTTATTGTGAACGTTCATGATCGCTGGCCACATTTACGGAGGGGAGTGACTAGTCTGCAGAAGCTCTGATGTCAAGACCTAGCATCACTCGCGTTCTTTGCTCTCTAGAACTCGCCTCGGATCAGTGTCTGAGACCAGGGATGGGGAAGTCGCGGAAGGAATGAGTAGCGTTTGGTTGTGACTCAAAAAAAATCGTCTGCCTGTCGATTGTCTTTTTTTTATTGTTTATTTTTTTACGTCTGCCGTCTGTGTTGTCCCCATCTGGTGTGAACACCGAGTTTTCGTCATTTGCAAGCGTAGGGATGCTAGGTTCCTTTGGCTTCACGTCTCGTCTCGTCTCGACTGTGGCCTTATTTCGGGTGATTGTACAGTGTAAACCAGAAGTGTTCAAGTTAGAACACTTATTTTGTTAGCATAACAGAACGCACTTAATCTTGATCTACAACGCTTTAGTGTGAAAAGAGATCTGGTCTGTATTCTCGAAAGTGTCAAATGCGCGGGAAATGTATAAATGTTGTTCTGACTATGTTCCAAATGTGTGCCAGCAGCATGTGTTCAGTCAAGTAGGGGCCTGCCAAGAACATTTAAACACATGTAGCATACATCTTACTTGCTATTCACACTCGCTGCACATATTTTGCACCTGCTTTAACACTTTTTACATGTAATTTGTGTTAAAAATATTTAGAGTGTAAATGAAATTTTATCATCTATAGAAATGTAAAACAAACCTAAAGCCGCTGTGTGTATGAATTTTCAAAAAATGAAAACCTACCGATGACTACGCGTGATCTGTACTTCGTAACAAGCGCACGTGGAAATAAAGGCCACTTGTTGACCGCCGGCACCCTCTCCTCCCCCACAGTGCGAAATCCCCTCGAGGTGGAAGCATTTTCCTTTCCAAATCAACAACAACAACAACAACATCACCAACAACACGGGACAATAAACAGAACCCACTTCGGGAACAAATATGATTTCCATTTGGTGCGCACTTCATGTGCAGGGCAGGATGTAGGGGGTTGTCAGGGTAACGGAAGGAAGAGAATACCAGCTGCTTTGATTTTGCTACACCCACTCTCCCGCTTTCGGAGATAAACGACAGTTTTCTTTGCTCCCCATCCGTGTCTTTAGACAGAGGAAGACTTTCTCTTCATTTAATGTAATTATCATCTCCTGTAACAGCTAAAACAATTCTCTTGTTATGCGACACATCTGCCATCTCACCCTTTACATCTACCCCACCCACATTCCGCAGATGCCGCGTGATCGTGCCTCGATGCCGAGTTCAGAAGGATGTCACGATCTGTGAGGTTAAAGTAAGCTTTCAATTCGAGAAAGTTTTATGTTTATATATAACGTGTCTCTTGCAAATGTTAAGCGCGTGCTTAGTATAGGCGTCATCGCCCCTAAGCTTCAATCTGTGCAGGTGCCATGGTTACCAGATTCGATGAATAGGAGTAATGAATTTGACACTGATTACTGGCATCATTCCTACATCCTTGTAAAGGAAACTGTGAACACGCATATACAGTTTAGTCAATGCAAACGCTGTTAGTTAACATTGATACTGACTTACTTTATAGAGGCTACACATGTTAAACAGGAATTTAAGACATTTGCTAGGCCCATTGACAGACTTTGAAATGAGATTGTCGATCATGGCAGGAAGGGTATAATGGAAGGCTTAGTTTGAACTTCTTCCTGGTTTATTGAGTGTAAATGAAATGTTAAAATACGCCTTACCGTGAAGGTCACCAGCTACAGCTGAAAATGCTCCCAGTCATTTCCTTCGAACAACACTTCGAGTTGTCAGACACAATCATCGCTGACAGACCTGTAAGGACTGTTCTGCTTCTCAAGTACTAGGCTCTGCCTTATCGTTATTAATGGCATCGTCCCGTCTTTACCGCAGGTGAGATGACTGTGCAGATTGTTTAGTGAAAACATCTCCCCCTCCCCCATCCGTGGTGGTGGTAGTGGTGGGGGTGTAATCCTTTTTGGTTGATCAGGTTGTCTCCCCCTCATTACTTTCCCTCTCTTCCCCCAACATCTAACCTCTGTCGTCTCTTTTGGTCAGCCCCCTGTCCTCGCCCGTTCTTTTCCTCCTCCTTTTCTGGCCACTCTTTCTCACGCACGCACGCACGCACGCACGCACGCACGCACGCACGCACGCACGCACGCACGCACGCACGCACGCACGCACGCACGCACGCACAGCATATAGAAGAAAGCTCCCTTCTGGGTTAAGTGAGATTTCGAGGAAGTTGATTTTTAACCCGTTTAGGCATTTAATGTCAGCTCCAAACACTGTATCGAAGAGTCGAAAGCGCACGTCTTTCTAGTCTACATTTGTATCGATCCATGCTGTCTGAATATCAAAACTTGTGCCGAGTCATCATGGCCAAGGAAGTGTCATAATTGCCAGGAGGGTGTTGCAATGTTTGAAGATTGGAAACTGTTTCAGAATAGGTCTGACCGACGCAATCCAGAGTAACACAGGTCAAAATTGTGAGTGGGTTTCATTGGTGTAAAGTGGTTGCAATGGGCACACAATCAGTCACGTGCAATAACTAAGTAATGTTTTGTTGGGGCGGGGGGAGGAGAGAGGTGGAGAGTAGAGAAGGCAGAGACAGTATAAGTGGGAACGATAGATGGAGAACAGAAGATCGTTGGGTGGGCACAACCTATAACAGAATGCTAAAAAAAGGATTACTCTCGCGCAAGCACGCACGCACGCATCCACGCACACACATGCACGCACACAGATCTATACATTCGGACGCAAACACGCACCTACATACATGTACATACATGCACGCGCTTGCAAGCACACACTCTGTCACACATACATATTCATGCACGTAGGCACGCATGCGCATGGACACCCGCTTAAAAGAAGCCTAAAGCGAATGTCGCTCGGCGTTCCCTATCGATTGTCGGCTGCCATAGCAGTTTGGAATGAGGGGAGTCGAGTGACGGGGGCACGTCTTAACGAGAGTGGGCGAGGACAGCTGGATTCCCTTCAACCCCCGGAGTTTAGTAAACTCCCGCAGTGCTATCGATGGAGACAACCTGGAAATCAGAGACGCGGTCTAAAGAGAGAACATTGCTGACGGAGCCTCTCTGCTTTGGCATAAGTCGGGTGGTACTTATTTCTCTTTCTTGTCTTGCGCTTGTGAGAAATCAAATCGAACTGCAAACTTAGGGATTACAAACATGCGTGGTGTAATGAACGCATGCCCGGGTCCCCACATACACTTGGAGGGGGAAGTAGCAGAATAAGGGAGAGGAAGGAGACCAATAAATGGGTGAAGGGGAAACGGGAGGAGTCGTGTCACAATATGGTGCAAACCGCAGCACTTTGAATGAGTTAGGCTGTTGGGACTGCTACTACATTTTATGAACCGTCCATTGGACACCAGATCCCATGTACCGCAGCTCCGCTTCATCTCAGCCGTTCACAGGAGGTAAAATTTGACGGATGCCGTGCAGCACCAAATATTACTGAAACCAGCTAATCATTTCCCTTATATCCCAACTCCGATGCTTGCATGCCTCTGTTATTCGGACTTCTCACGAGTTCCGGTTTTGTGAGAATAGTTATCCAACTATCCGGGAGCCTTTGTGCGCATGCCCTCGTCACGTTTATGTACTTCCTAGAAGTTTCTGCACAATCTGTTTACTGGGTTTTAATTATTAAAACAGTGATCTAGAGTTCTTAAAACGTGTTTCGGTCAACTGTCTGCAAAGTCTGATCGATCCATTTACCCGTTTTGTTCCTTAATTGTCTTTAAATACACAGGAAATACTAGTTTTCACTTGGGATCCGTGCATTTAATTATACTTTTATTTTATCTGCTGATAATCTTAAAATTTCATATGAAGTGTTTAGTTTGCTGTGGTAACAAACGTTTAAAAGCATGACTTATTTTACTTAATTTCCACTTATTAATTTTTTCGTTGCCCAATCCACACACGCATAGGCAGTCACACATGCGCAGTGAAGCCCCACCGGATACCGGAAAACTATTGACATGTTGACTGGCTGATTCAACGGGCGCCGCCATAGCGGTACTAAAAATAGATTGTGCGGCCGATTTCCGGTGTACAGTCTGGTTAGTGTGATGCTGTTGCGGATCCATGTAGAAAGAGCAATCAGGAGTAAAATATTGAAAGAAACTGTGCCCATCTCATTCACAAAACACATTGACAAAATTGTGAGAATGTGTCCTGGACTGGTTAATCTGAAGCCTCCACTGATCAGAGACACCCATGATGGTGAAAAATAACAGATGGTCAGCACTCTGAGATCATTTTACAAACTGTATTTTTTCCCTTGTAACAGTGACACCTTAGGTATGTATTTAAGT
>SMGT01006173.1:211567-239198 GCA_004794575.1 Lanistes nyassanus
CCCACGCGCCACATACGCTTTTTTTTTGCTTCCTCCTTTTCCATTCCCGGGGACACTCTTTCTCTCGATCCTTCCTTGTCCGTCTCTCGGTTTCTCTGTTGCATTTTCCTCCGTTCGTATGTGTGTAACATGCAATTCTCTTTTTCTGCGCACACGTACGTGAGTGAGACAGAGATGTGTGCAGGCGTGGAATTCAGTGTCGTGGCTAAAAACAGAATGGAATGGAGAGGCCGTGCGAAAAGGAGTTCAAAACAAAACGGTTCCGACTTAAGTGGCGGAGGAATTTTAACGAACGGCGTACCAGAGACGATCAGCCTGACTCATTTTTCACGCATCTCGGAAGGATTATAACGTTACTTATAAATAGGCGACACCCTGAGCCAATGGCCAACCCAAAGACAATACCCTGGAAAACTTCCATCACAACGGGGACGAACACCTGGCCAAGAAGCAATATTAGGTCCACTTTATCCTCAGACATCTTCAAATTAGGTGGACCGCAGCAGCTCTGACGTCACTACCTAGCGACACTTGCGTCCCATGTGTCGATAAAACTCGCCTCAGGGCAAACGTCTGGACGGGTGCGTCTGCCGCACGGCTTTTCTACTTTTTGATGAAACTGCTGCATACGGCATACAGCAGCAGAAGGAGTAAGTTGGTGCAGCACTCTGACGGCGCACGCCGCCATCTCCTGCTAACGGCGTGCACTAGGCTCACGCACCCGTAACGCGACGAACAGCAGCGTCGGCTTTGCTGGATTCCGAACACGATTTCAAACGATTCCCCTCCTCCCCGATGGTTTCAGTCTTTGCAGCGTGTCAGCATTCACTTTTTTTCTTAAGTTAAACTTAAAGGCCTTTCCTAGCCAGAGGAATGTGCGTCCTAACACACGCACGTACGCACGCACGCATATACATATACACGAGGACGGACGGACAATCTGTAAACTGTGTAGCAGCCAGGCACACCCATCTCTCACGGATCAGAGGCTAGATGATTATACGACTTCGGAACTCGTCCGATGTAGATCAGTTTGGTGAAATGAGCCCAGTAGAAACTTAGCTGTGTAGTAATGCTGAGGGACGTCGGGTGTATGTTGTGTGGCTGTGTTATTCACTCATTTCGCTCCCACCCCACATTAGTGTGTGCACACTCTGCGCACACATTCGGCCGTCGGACGTTGTCCGTCACAAACTTTATTTAGACAAAATCTAAACAGATTCTGCAAGTGAACATCGGCAAATGCCTTGACTGAGAGACTTTTATGTGTCCAAAACAACAAAACCCCAGCTTTTAAAGCTAGTATTGGAACAAAGAGGAACTGCAAAGCAGCTTTATGGCTTTTTTAAAATATAAAAGGATATTTACGTTCAGGGTGAGGGGTTCAGTCATAGGGTGCCTATACGGTCGCTGACAAATCGATTCAGCAAAGCGTAACAAATCGTTCAGGATACTTGTAAACATGAATAACCTTTTCCCCCAAACTATGTCAAGATAAGGATTCTAGTCTATAAATGAAGATTTTGTACTCTTAAAATCTTCACAATAATTTTCTTCTAAATACAGTCAAACATATGCATGTGCGTTTGAGGCTACAGAAAAATTCTACAACAGCAAAAATAAATTTTGGCCAGGTTTTCTTTCATTATGGATGGCAAGGTGGAGGAATGGCAAATGATTCCTATTCAGCAGAAGTTAAATATAGGCCCGAGCCCGTTCTCAGGAAAGTATACATGAAGTGAGTTTTCTGCAACACATGGTTGCTATAAAGATGCGCGCGAAAAGAAAAGAACGTAGATCCTTTGGATGTTTCTACTTTTACCAGGTATGCAAACCGGAAACAGCAAAAATAGCACCTGGCTCGCCTTCTCAAGTTCTGAGGACCTGAGCAGGTAAGCCATTTGGACCAACAGACGAATGATGGGAAGGGTGCGATCGCGAGCGACTGCACGTGAAGCGGATCTGCATTTGTTGGAATCCACGGGTTTTGTTTAACCGTGGGTTCTGACCAGACTTCCTTATCACTGGTTCCTTGGAGTGCAGTGACTCCTACAGGGTGCATCTTTACAGTTTGCGCGTCTTTCTCTCGCGTCTTACTTTTCGTAACGTATTCGTATCTAGGGTCGCATTAATTTCAACTTTTTTCTTTTTTTCTGCAGGGCGAACACAAACGTGTGTGAGAACCTCTCGAAATGTGCAAATCAGAGCTAACACTATCTCGGACCGATCCCTGTGTGAGCGTGTGCGTCTGTGTGCCTGTGAATAAGAGAGCGAAGGAGCGAGTGAGTGCATAAAGGGAGAGATGCATGACTGGAAAACACGAAATCATAAGCATTCCAGCGGCACCAAGTGCATGGCGGATAAATAACCTAACACACTGCATGTCTCGCTTTACCTGCATGTCTCGCTTGGGTAGGACTCTTTTTGCTATTTTAGTCATGAATAAACATTAATTACAAAAACATTATCTTCTGAAGAAGCTGGAAAACATTATGACGGAGGAGGAGATAAAAGTAGATGTGGTATCATCTCTTAAGACACCACGTGTCGCTATGCTGATAACGATCGAGACAGCACTTAACCTCTGGCCCCTGACCCCACGTGTGTCCAATCAGAAGCCGCGTAATTCGTGACGACTCCTCGGCCGGTTGGACAAGTTTTTCTCGCCCTTGGTTACTGACAATATTTCAGGTGGTGAAATTCAAATCAAACGGTCAGATACTGTTCCCCAGGCCCCGTATGCCTGTAAACTGTAATAAATTTAAATTCGAATATCCTCCAGGACAGGTATAAATCGCCTATTCGGTTGTTTTGCACACGGGGTCAGACCTTATATAGTACTTGAGAAAAACCCCTTCTGCGGATACAATCGTGCCAGAAGCCCAGGAAACATGTTTGTCTGATCAACAGTCACGTGCATTACGGAGAGGAACGGTGCCTGAAATGTACAGAGGTCACTATTTTTTCTGTTCGTGCCTCATTAGACTGCAGGACGACAAACATCTTCCACAGTCTGTGCAGAGGCTTACAGATCGTAATCATAAAAAAACTTTTTAAAATTAAGAAAATTAAATCTTTATTAAAAATCTAGGCTAGGTTGTACAAGGGGGGATACGCCCGTTCGCCCTGTGTATCTTATGCCCATAAATTAGGTGGATATATTTCTATGCCCTTATCCACTTCCCCATACTGCCTGCAGTTCCTCTTTTCTTTCAGGCTTGGAATGCCGTATCCAATCACCTTGTCTCTCTCAGTCTCGTATAGCCAGGTACAAGAGTTTGCGGAATGCCTTGATGTAGCTGCTAGGAATGCCTGGAATGCTGGATCTGCACCTTAAGTGTCTCGCAGAAGAGCTAAACTCAGAAATGATGCAATTTCGTGAACCTCTTTCTCGTTCGCTGTTTCTGTATTTCCCTCACTATCCACGCCAGCCTGTTTGCCGTTTCCGTTTTGCTAAGCTGCTAAACAGTTTAAATCTCTTCCTCCCCTCCTCCCCCTCCCCTTCCTCTCGTGGCCAAGAAAATACTGCGCACTATGGTTAAAACTGGCTGGCACCCTGAAGTTAGATACATTTAAATTTAGCACTTAAAAATTCAATTAAAGTGTTAAATTAATAAAATTATATGGAGCATAAAAGTTAGGAGATAAATGGGGAAGTTTCTCAACATATAGTACTTTGAATTAGGCCAGTAGTGGGAGCGTCCAGCTGCGAGAAGGACTTTCAGCGACAGAAGCGAAACATTCCCGGCCCGCCACGCCGCGCAGCCACAACCAGCAGGGAGCCAGCTTGTAACACACCACTGGGGCTTCCACTCGCAGCACATGGCCCCTTACCCTCCTTCCCTACCCACCCCGTGTAGTAGGAAATCACCCCAAGGTGGAAGCACTTTCCCCTCCCAAACAACTGAACAGAACTGCCACCAGTGTAGTAGGCCAATATAAACCTAGACATTACCAGCCTCGAAATAGGGTCTAGATATCAGCACTGGGCTGCACAGGTGTCTGCATCTTTTCTCCAGACGTTAAGGTGCACGTACAGTACGCAAAATGAACAGACCCTACGACAGCTGTTACATACGAAGGTGGGTTGCATGAATTAACCTTGCTATGTGCCCTTCCAGCCATAACAGCAGTGGACAATCCCGAACCCTGTGTATTTTACGTGCACCATGACCCTAACACCTATGCAGCCGAGCCCTGAAGGTGCTATCCCGGGTACTCTGTTTACGTGCCAAGTATGAAACGAATAAGGATGTGCGGGGGTGGGGTGGGTTGCGATGAGCATTCCTCTTCCTCCCTGTTCTCCCCTGCTGTACTAGGTTTCGGACAAGACAACTTACATGAAAGCACACGGTGAACGTAGACCCTATCCCTCAGTCGCTGCATTTTCACTTGCAGACTTTGCAGACGCCCAAGGCGCTGGGTGAAGCCTGCAGGTTGTTGCTGAGCGGCTACTGCCGAGTTGCACGTGACGTGCACGAACGGACGTCAAACCAGAAGCCGGATGGCAGCGCTAGTGGCTCAGGGTGTGCACCCATCGGTGTGAGAAAGCACCCGTTGTCAGAGGCCAATCACGCAGAGACGTCATAATCGTAAGCCCTAACCCCCTCCTCTACCCCCCCCCTACCCTCTCTCCAATCCTCCACCCCAGCTACCCCTTCCCTAACCCCCACCCCTTACACCTATCCTTCTCTAACCCCCCACCCCTACACTCCCCGGAAGCAACGTGCGGTAATAGAGCTTGCCGTTTGATTGGGTTCGACTTTTCAGTGCACTTCCTCCTGGTGTAAAGCCTGCTCAGCGCCACTACAGCGGTCACGAGTTCCCTTGCGGAGCTGTCTAGCTATCTAACAAACAGGAACATTATTCCACTCCTACTCCGTGGGAATAAACTCGATGTGCGAGCTCTCTCCCTGTCCCATGCGTGTGTGTGCGTGTGCGTGTGCGTGTGTGCATATGCGCGTGAGTGCATGTCAGCATGAGCGTATGTGTTTAATATAGGGGCTCACAGGCCTACACGCACACGTCGCGAGTGGCCAGGTAACTGTACATATCTATGCTTGCTCACTTGGTCTCCGATGTTCAGACTGGAAAGCATCCACCTTTGAGTTTCTAGCGCTGTGGATGTAAGCCTGACGGAGAACGAAGCTTGTACAGAAGATAACGAACGGACGGTTATATGTGATATTGCAGGTTATCAGCCTAAGGAATCAGGGGTTGCATGAGAGTTCATTTCTGCCCTTCTGGTCATCAGAGCAGTCCTAGGCCCCATTCTCTCGATCCTTGGCACATTTGTACGGATATGCAATAAGAACGCCCATGCAACCCAACCCTGGAACAAATGAAATTATGCCCTACATAATGGTGTGTTCTTCGTATGATCCTGTAAAAGCAAGTTGTCATCCAGTTTCTTGCAACAGGCGGTCTCGCGGTCTGATACTGCTGAACGTTACTGTTGCAGCAACACTGCAAGATGACGTGCGTGTACGTGTACAGGAACACAAGAAGATATAAGCGTAAACCCACAATCATTTTCTTGCAGTTCAAGCAAAGAGGGAACTGGATCTGCACTAGCATCGTGACAGATCACATCTGAAAAGTTATTCACGTGAACTCAATAATCCTGAGCCATTTATGGCAGGGTACTGGACTTCGCCGCAGGTTCGTGGCCGGGCTGACTAAGTTGTCACACATCCTTCAGGAAAGCGTGACTGGCAAGTGAATATAGCAAGCTCTTTGTCTGGGTGGTGCTGGCGGAGGTTGACAAAGTCGAACGCCGAAAGCTAGGAGTGTGGTCCAAGAACGTACATTGCAGTACCTGCAACAAGAACTGCGTTCTGCTTGTGTCAAAAGATTTTCCGCGAAACTCTCTCGAGCTGCAGAAATTGGGGGGTTGGGGGCCGTGAAACTCGACTTGCGGTCAAATTTTCACGCAGTTTTGATTGAAATATTATATTTTTTGTTGCTGTTGTCTTTGACACATGACCAGATATGGTCATGAGTACATCTCGCATTTAATTTAGTTGCACGATAGGGTGAATGGCCAATGCCCATACACAAAACGTACAGTCATTGCAGCTGTCCATTTTGTCATAAGAAACTTTAGTCACACTTTTACACCAAGTGTGAAAAAGAAAGAAAGACAGCTACTTTGAGAAATTCTGTCAGTGTCTTGTCTCACAAACAGCTTCCCAGTAACCTACACTCTATACTCTGACAGTATTCGTGCACGAACATACGATACTGCCAGCTAGTGAAAACGGACAACCATTGGACGTCAGTCAGTATTAACGATGACACTGTGTACACTCTGACTTCGAAAACGGACAACCACTGGAGGTCAGACAGTAATTAAAGATGACACTGTGTACACTATGACTTCGACCCTGTGGCCATCGCACACTGGCGTCAACAGGCCAGACTGTCAGGCAACCCAACAAAAACGCAGCTGTCAGCGATCGGAACCATGCGACCGTCGCTGCCCCGCTGCCTCACGATCTTGACCTTTGACGTTGGTGGGGGATGGCCATTACAACAGCTCTGCCTCTGACCCTGCGTTTCTGGCTGTCAGACCCATACCATGTCTTGTTGCAGTGCTCACAGAATGTGCTGACGTAGCCTGTCCACCCGCGTGCGTGTTGGAAGTGTTAACGGTGAACAGCGTATGCTGGACGCACGCGCACAGTGTTTCTGCGTGCATGCGACGATTAGTGAACCCCCCACCCCCACCCCGGGTCTCCTACGTTTCTGGCCCCAGCTGGTGGATCCGCCGTGTGCGACAATGTTGGACAAAGGGTCAAATCCTGACTGCCAGTGTAAGCCCTTTGCATGCTGCATGCAGTTCAAGCCGTGCACTATGCGACATTAACTAGCCAGACAAATACACACGACATCGCAGGCAGTCTCCCAGCCTGCATGCAGCCTGATGATGCGTGTATATCCGCTTGGCACTGCTTCCTGACCTTTCCTGCCACCGAAGCTATCGGATCAGATATTCTGACCTCAACAGCAAAGACTATAGGACACCGGGTCCTCTTGCACACTCGGCCGTTAGGAATGTCCTCTCCCTCCCCTACCCTCTCAGTTCTGACATCAACGCACGGCAGCGAAAATGCCGCACCATTACACGCCTCAAAGACATACTTTGTAAGAAATTAGCTCTAATGCTGCGGGTTTTTTTTTGCCCTGGCCTAGTCATTTTTTCTGTTTGTGTAGGTATTAGTTTCAAACCCTTCTTAACTGAACGCAGGTACGTGTGTCCTTTGTTCTCTAGGTTAAGAAAGGTTAAGAAAGGCCATTATAATATTGTTATAACAAGCTTGATCAGTCGTGCACAGTAAGATTTACATAATCGTCTCTGTGGACTTTTTCCATATTTGCGTGTGTATTTGTCAGATTTGTTGAAGATAGGGAGCTTTTTATTTGTTTGTTTTACAGGCAAGTCAAGATTTATTCTTAACATAACATGGGCATGAAGAGCAATAATTACAAAATACAGGAAAGGGGTGCATGTTTCATCAAAGAGGATCGGCCACAGAAACCAGCTTTGCGCTGCATGATCGAGAGTTTGTTTTTGTCTTCCTCCTACACGCCTGGATGCACAACTATGTTCAAGCCCTGAAACAATGGACACGTTTGTCATGCATTGCATTATCGTGCACTGGGGATGTCTTATGAACAATATGCGCCTACGAAATTTCCTGTGATCACTGGTCTAGCAATGCATGCAGACATATCTATTACGTATAGGTCCGTGTGCGTGTCAGCTGTTATCCTTCCCTCGATCTTTGTGCCTGGCATATTATATGGTCTCGATCGAAGCTGTTTAGCAGATTTTTTTTTAAGTCTGCATGTCGATCACTCCTTTACTGACGATCCGATCGAGTCTGAGAATACGTAGGACATGATGACCTATGTTTAAATTTCTACGTTTTTGTCTATATATAGCTCTGCTTGCCACACATTTATAGCCCCTTTGCGATACTCCCTAAGCTGAAGCAGAAATTGTTCAGGTCTGCTGATCGAGATGCACCGCAGGTTACATCTCGTGAAAGAGAGCGAACGCGCAAAATACAGTGTCGATCGGGACCTAGGGGACAGAGGAAGGATTAGTGGAGAGAGTGATACCGTTCTTTGAACATCGCGGCTGATAAAAATGACATTAAATAGTATTTTTCTGTTGTGATTAATTCAACTGGTATAATATAGGTTTTTCTACCTCGGTTTTGTTCTACAGAAATCGGAAATTGGAAAAATAGCTTGCGTTATTTCCTCCTTTAAGTTCATGTGTTTTATAAAGTATCTCTCCATTTATCAGGCATACAACATTCATTCAAACTGTGACATAACTGTCCCCTCCCTAGGTTTTCTATGTACGTCGCAGCACTGGGAAAGCCTCCTTCCCTTGATTAGCTCTTTTGGAAAAGAAAACATCTAAAGCCGCGGACAAGTAAACTTCCTGTGATCTTGATTTTTGAGATGTACAACACAAAATAATGAGATTACTGACTTGCCTTGTGGAAGACATGCTTCAGTCATCGGAAATTTGTCACGTTATCCTTCGATAAAGCGGACTGAGCGACCGAACTTTTTTTTTGTACGTGTGTAATGTCTGTTGCTAAGAGAATTCGAGATGAGGCCACTTCTCATTTGCTATGTTATGTATGCATAGCGATTCTTTCTTGAGACTGAACAGAACGCAGTAATCATGCGAGTAAAGTAGTTTGTTCGTTACACATTTATAAAGGAGTGATCTAGATAATGAGAAAATAAACAAAACTACACAAGTATAATTTTGAAAATGTAAAGATACGCGGATCAGAAAAACAGTGAGAAGAAGCAGTCACAAAATCAAAATGGTTAGAGTAGCAGTCATTGGATGTGGACTTCTTGGAGTTAGAATTGCAGGTCAGTTCCAAATTATCTGAGAGGAAGAAAGAATGTTCGAAAGCGTGATATGACTGGATTACAAATAGTTACAACCATGAGATTTAAATGTTCGCACTAATTTAAGTTGTAGGTAGTGATCCTAACATGAAACGTCACCAATCAATTTGCATATATTAGGTTAAGCATCAAAAACTAGGACTTTTATTATTCTAAACCAGCAACGACATCGATCTCTTGACAGGGGTAGGAGAAAAAAGAGTGATGAAATGGGAAGAAATGGAGAGTAAGCATTAGTAGCAGTATAGAACCCCAGATGCCCAGCTTCATGAACAATTGCTATGTTAATAAAAGTATAGGTTCCAGATGTGAAATTTGAAACCACCCTCTCCTCCCCTCCCCCCACCCCCGATATAGGTGACAAGTATGCTGTTCCTATGCTACAGCCAAAAATATCATGTTTACCAGCGTTTGCGGACAAGGCATGCAAGATAATCACACGGCAGACAAAACAGTGTGTACAGTACCGTCACATAAAACACATTTTATGATTGAGATTTTACCAGTAAGGAAGGTAGTGTACCTTACCGGACTAGAGACACTGTGTTTGTGTGGGAGGACTGTACACATTTTCCATTGTCCTTTTGTGCTGATAGTCTTGAAAATGTGTTACAAATATCCTTTTCAGCTAAGTACTCTAAGCACTCCCTAAGATTATGAAGATTACTAATGAAAGGACAGTTTTTGTTGCGCTATGTTGAACGTTTTTCACAATAATTGTTTTTAAAACTCACAATGTTTTTGTGTATGTGTCTTAGATGCTTCCATTTTGCTTAGGTGTTTCTTTTGTACAGCTTTGTTTGTAAGCGCTTAGAGCACCTATGAGGTTAAGTGCCATAAATCCCCATTATTATTATTATTAAATTATCTTGTCCTCCGGTTGTAATTTTCCCTAGGTGAACTCGCATATCATGGACACAGAGTTAAAGTGTTTGATTCCAACAAAGGTGCATTGGACAAAGTGTTCTCCCACCTGCAGGAGGATCGCAAGATACTCAAGAAGGAAGGTCTGATGGCACATGACAATTTCTTGGTAAGTAGACACCCATTTTGGTAGAGATAGAGAACATGGATACATGTATATATATATATCAGGTATGCACACACACACACGCACACACACACACATGATTTTGACCTTTAAAATGCCAGTGTGAATACCAATACTATTTGAAAACACTTTAGTACATGTAACAGCTTGTATTCATTTTGCTATATATCAGTCTCTGATGTACACAGATTAGATCATCAAGAATAGCTGAAACGTTCATATTTATCATAGAAACAATATATGTTGCCTTAATTTAATTTAGAAATAATGGTATTTTATAAGTGTTTCTGAATTTTAACTTCTTGTGAATATCTGTCGTTAATTAGCTTTCTTCTACACATATTAAAAAATTTGGTGGTACTCTGGGATTTTTTTCATGTTGCAGGGTCAAGTTTTGTGCATGAGTCTACTGGAAGAAACGGTCAGTGATGCAGAATTCATCCTTGAAGCCATCTCTGAAAACTTAGAAGCAAAGAAAGATATGTTTGAACGTAGGTCCATGATTTTGTTTATTGTGTCATGTAATTGATAGAACTTTTTAACTCACAAGCAATTGCAGCAGTGTAAAACCCAATTTTTAATGACAGCCGCTTAACTCCTTGCACTTATGTCGATGCATCAGTCACGACAGTCTGAAATAGCCTTCACGGCACATTGAAAAATGTAATGCTTTTTTAAAAAAAATCTTGCAGATGCACTTAACACAGTATAAGGGATTTAATTCTGGTATCCTTGCAAAGCTTTATCATCTGTTGTATCCCCTGTGCTGTTTAAACAAGTTTTTGCTGAGTACCTGCTTACCAGGAAAGTTTCGTAATTCACAAGAAATGGCTGCCAGATGGAAAAGAAAATTTCAAATCAAAGCAAGTTAGGTAGAAAAAGATACTTTAAATGTAATTTTGGTTAGAAGTTCAGTGACAATACCAAATCTAGGATTTTATTCAAGGTCAGAAAGTGATAATAATGTACAGTTCAGAAACATTGAAAGTGGACAAGCAGTGACGTGGAATTTATTAGACTTTTTTATTTCATGCATGCAGTAACAACATTGGACATCAAAAAGTAACACTTAAAGTCCAAGAATTGATCTTTCCAAATAAAATATATTACTGCAAGTGTCTTAGTTTGTGAGCAGTATTTGAAACATGCCAAGATCTGTGCGCACTCAATGTCATTCGTAGATCTATGTCATGTGAGTGCAAGGAGCTAATGATTATTTATAGTATGCAATTACTGTGACAGGAATCTCTCATCTCTGCAAGGAAGATGCCATCATCTCCTCAAATTCGCTGTATTTGGACATCCGTCAGATTTCAGAGCATGCCAACAGGCAAGAGGTTTGCACATGGTCTTCTGCACTTGTAGAAAACATTTTCTCTCCATCTGAATACAAATTCAGCCATGCATAATATGCTTCCAACAAGTTAAAAAAGTGATGTAGCTGAGCAAGTCTGTTATCATTTGTTAATGATTTCAGTTCTGCCCTGTGTTGAAGGCACTTTTTTTCTCAACAATGAGGTTAATGGGTTTGATAAACTGAAATACGAGGCATGTGCTAGCTGTATTTTGATTCAAACTGAATGGAAATTCTTTATGCATAACTGAATAGTTTGTCCTTGCAGAGATGCCTGGGGTTACGGTTCTTGTTCCCAGTCTATTACATTCCAGAAGTGGAGGTTACAGCAGGGAAGTTTACAAGCACTGCTGTTATAGAACGAGGTACATTGGCTTCAAGCATGACCACAAGATTGCTTATTACAACCCTCATGACATACTATTTGTCTCTGGCCAGAGTTTTAAAAAAAAGTTATATCCCTTGGCACTTAGCGCTGTTATTTTTTTAAAGATGGCTTTTGCTGTTAGTGCATTTAGTAGTAAACGACGACTCCTTTTAGAAAAGGCAGATAGGCCTTTTCTTAAAATTTACATAAGGCAGCTGCTCCTTAAAGAGATCTACTGACCTTTGTATTTCAGTCCGAGTCTGGCTAGAGCGAATGGGCAAGACAATGTTCTTCAGATCGGGGCATCACCCCCTTATTCTGACTGAAGAGCAGCGAGAAGAGAGAAAGAATGGTGAGGCCATTATAATCCCCTCTCACCCCCCCCCCCCCCACAACATTTCTATGTTCTTTTAATGGCCTAACTGCAGTCTTTAAGGCGAATAGCAGTTTAACCGTCTGTAATAAACGGTTCAGTTTTGTTAACATTTACGTTGTACATGTATTGAGGTATATTCGTCTGATCCTAAGGGCATGACCTGTGGACATCTGCTAACCATGCTATCATTTTCTGAACTTTGCATTTGCAGGAGTTGAAACAGACACTACCTAATAAAATCTTGAACATTATATAACACTTAAAGATTTGTTATGTGTCTGATATGTGAAGGAGGGGTTAGTCTTTCAGGTATTGCTGGCTATGTTTCTACTTCTATTTGCATTTCAGCCAGACTGAAGCAGATAAGAAACTCCCCCAGTGGAGCTCTGTACTTGGAGAAAACTGTGCCCCCACTGTTTCACAGAGGAAACAGAACTCCTAGTAGGGACGATGAGGACTGTGAGTTGAGGATTAATATTTTTACACACAAAAGTTATCCAACTCCCTTCATGTGTGCAATTCTGGAAATTGAAAAAGATGGAATGTGGTTTAGGAGTGTGGAGGGAACGGTGATGTGAGTGGGCAGGGGTGGGTGAGGGGCAAATTGCAAGACAATATGTGCATGGTCGGCAAGTGCGTTTGTTACTCAAACTCCCTCCTTAAAAAAAGTCGACTTTTCTTTTTCCTTCTTTTGTTGGTCTCGGTTTGTTTCTCTTTGACAGGTTGGCTCTTCTGAATAAGTTATAAATTAATCTGAACTTTTGTTGTGCCAACCCTCAAAGTCTTTACAAATGTAATTATTGGTAGGGAACATACATAACATGTGCCAAGCAAAAAACAGACAGCTGCCTGACACTGGCAGTGTTGTCAGTTGTTAATAGCTAAGTCACTTTTACCCTTTGTTTCTCAAAAAGGACATCTTTTTTTCACAGCCATACTGCCAGCTGATGTGGACCGAGAGTGTGCCATTTGCATGGTCCATGTTCGAGACTGCCTGCTGAATCCCTGCCATCACATGGTTACTTGCTACAAGTGTGGCACCAGACTTCAGGAGCGCCATGACAGCTGCCCTATATGTCGCACTGACATTGTGAACACAATACGCGTGTTTCATTCATGAAGTCCTGTTTTAGCATGTTGGATCCAGCAAAGTGAGCAATCATCATACCTACAAACAAAAATCTGATTCACAATCTTTGTGCAGAACTGACAGTTAAAGATTTAAAGAAAATTGCAGTGTCATAAAATAATTGAGAACTTATGTGACTTAAAAAAAGTCACATAGGCATACAAACATGTCTCTGAATGAGTGAGATATGTTTGCACAGCACGTGGGAAGGCAAGAAAATAGTGTACATGATGATAGGAGTCTGAAAATTAACCTGATGTTTAACATTACAGGACAGCAGCTGAGTAAAATTATGAGTGCATGACTGGAGATATAGCAGGTTCCCCTAATGAGGCGCTGCCCTTACTGTACTAGGAGCTGGAAATTTCTGGCAGTGGAAATAAACCCCTATTGGCTGAAATGATCACTTGCCTGGTGATATGATGCATGACAACCAGATTTGGAAGTCAGACATACTAAGCTCAAGGGTTCCAACAATTGCCCACCTGCCCTGCCAATTTTGGGAGCCTGCTATGTCTCTTGAAGAGGAGTTATTCCCCCCCCTCCCCCAGTTAAAAAATATTAGATGCAAAAAGCAGTTACGAAACCAGTAACAGTTGTCTGTTGCTGTCTTACAAAGATTGCTTTATTTTGAATGCATTTTAGCAACAAAAATTCCCCCCAAATCTGCTTCATAAGAAAATGTGCTCACATAATCCAGGAATGGAGCAAAAGTTTTTGTTATTATTTGCTCTCAGAAGATCTCAAAGCTGTTGTTGATACCATAACCAGGATCAGCGGCTGACAAACCATAGCCCTTTCCTGGAAGTGACATCACTACTGTTGCAGATCTTGTTCTGCAGAGGTGGTTGTTAAAGCCTGAAAATGCACCAATTAAAGTATATTTTACCACAGTGGACACATTTTCATAAACAACCATGAGTTATTCTCTAGAGGTTAATACATTCTGGGAAGTTCAATTGTAGCTGTGATAAATATGTTCTATTTGGTATTGTAGAAAGATTGTTGTGTTGCTGCTTTGACAGTTATAGTTACAGCAGATGTGGGAAGAGATCTCCCTGAACTTTTAAACATGTATTCCTACAGATTCAAAACTAATTTCGTTTTGCTGAATTTTCTGATGAATGTTGTGTTCACTTCAGTGTGGTTTTTGTACACACAGCTATCAGAGCAGAAACAGCAATCTTTCTACAACACTAAATTGAACATGTTTATCACAGCTACAAGTAAACTTCCCAGCATTTATGAGCACGTTTAAAAGTTCAGGGAGATTTCTTCCCACATCTACTGTAACGCAGTGATATATAGTACTTTTGTAGGTAACCCAGTATCAGTTGTTCCCCTTCGCTCTTCCCCCAAATTCTTTTGTCTACAGGTATACATTGTTCCAATCTGCCTTACCACCTTACCAAAAATTACGTTCTACTTTCTAGTCTGCACAGTCGAATTTGAAAATGTGTTGCAAAATATTGCAGAAAAAACATTATTGTGTTTTTTTTATATCTTCGATATTAAACCATCTACTGTAATAAAAACAAGAAAAAGAGTTACATGGAGATACTTTATTGTCTGTTTAGACATCAACAGCTATATGCATTATATACATTAATACAAGCATTTATAATATAAAAATATTACTTCAGACTGAATACACTTGGGGTGTTTGGATGTCCACTAATGGCATCCCTCACCCTCTAATCTGCACAAAAAAGTTATATCCAATTACTTAAGACATGCTTTTCCCATTCGTTGTGTGATTTATACAGGGGGACATGCTGGTCCCATACAATAGCATTTTGCCATGAATAACCTCGGGAATCCTGCCCTTTTTCACCCTTGTCTAGTAGCCAGGACTGTTTACACTTTACCAAGAGGAACCCATCTTTTTAGTAGCTTTACTGATATGCAAAGTTTTACAAAGTACAAGGGATCCATGGGTCATAACACCAGCATATAATATTTAAATGTGAACATTTTGCCATCAAAATATAAGAGCCATGTTACTGATCTGTTACAGTGAAGTGGATAATGACAGACAAAAAAAAAGTAGAACCTGCAAATTCTCTAGATGATATATTTCATTGAAAATGCATTCTAAAGTCATTTTTAAACAATCGGGACTGCAGCATGACCACAGAGAAATTTACACATGGTAATGTTGGGAAAGGATGTGGCAGTTCCTCTGATTTACTTTTTATATTGAGGCAGTCATGCCCTTGTCTTATTATATTTTTGGGATGTGGGGAAAAAACTCTACACAGAATTTGCTGTGCCTGTGCAATATCAGAATTATGAAGCAGAGACCTGAGAAGGTTCATGATCATGTGCATGGTTCTATAATAAAACTCTATAAAACCACATGTAATCTTCCACAGATGAGGTTCCCTAAGTCATGATATTCAGTGCTTTTCAGTTCTATTTTTGAGATTGTCTTGTCAAAATTTGTTTTGCTTATAACAGGTATCATGTTTTGCAATTGCAGTCTTATTCAGGGTTTGTTAGGGCTGTACTATCCAACATTATGAGAGGTGGCCTAAAGCGTAGTGGCAACATGTTCCTGTCAATGATGGACAGAGGGTTTGGGGTTTGGGTCGCCTTTCAGGACAACATACTTTATGTTTGCATGTTGGCGCTTGGAATATTCTTCAGGCAATCTAGTCTCCTTCCCTTTCCTCTTCCCCCAGCACCCTTTATCATCCTCTCCTCTCCAACCCTTGTCATCAGACACCCGTCACTGCCGACTTGGTTTTAAAATATAAACAATCTCAGCACCAGAGTCCATTATTCAGATATGTGGTAATCATCGGCTGCAGCAATACATCTCGCTGTGTTGTTCTGTGCTGTTCAACATTTCTCTTAATTTACCTCATCAAAGTAAATCTCAAACTTTATTTTTAAAAAAATCCACCATGCACGAGTGCAGCAGCTGAAACAGCACTCTGTCAGTAAGGTAATATTTATGCTGGGGGAGTAGGCATACTTAACACTAGCAGGGCTCAGCATTAATGGTTGTCTGATGGCCGGGGAAAAGAAAATTTCAGTCAGGTAATATTTATGCTTGGGAATTGGGCATGCTTAACTCTAGCAGGGCTCAGCATTAATGGTTTTCTGATGGCTGGGGAAAATAAAATGTCAGGCAAGTAAAATTACAGCTTCCCTGGCCAGCAAGTCAAATATTTTCAGTTTGAGATGTTGTGTTGGGTATGTAGAGGGCAACATTGGCCAAGTAAAATTTATGGGAACATGGCAGAAAGGTTAAATGAAACAATGGAGTTGTTATCAAGTCCTGACTAGCACAATGGATGATCAGATGTGACTTGATTACTATAAAACACAAAGTGACACCAGGAGGATTGCCTCATGTAACGCAAGACGACATATCCACCTGTACATTTAACGGTTTCCCCTGCTTCTTGAACAGCCTAAGGGAAGACTTCATTATTAAGGATCCAAGCCAGAGGTCAGGGAGGGGAGGGGAGAGAGTGACACTCAAGTTTTTTTCATGCTGCTGCCAACCCGATTTTCTGAGGCTTAAAAAAAAAGGCTTCAAAACTGAAATGGAAGAAGAAAATGAACAAGCGAAGGAAAAGAAAGTTGTAGAAGAAACTTCAACATTCAGTTACTATAAAAGAGCTGGTCCTTTCACAACTGGATTAAAACCATCCCGTTCACATGACATCAGACATCTGATGATACAGACATCAGGTAGGAAGCTAGCAAGTGTTATTTACCCAACCCTGGCTTTGCAAAGCCAGTATTGGAGGAACTGGAAAATACTTATTCTTGGTATATGTCCTTTCAAGCAAAATATTTTTACATAGCAATTATGACTGAATGGATGAATTGTTTTGATCTTCAACTATAACATCACACAAGATCACATCCTTCCAGAACAATCAAAATATAGACTGCAAAACTGCGAATGCCAGAATTTACCTGCTGATGGACTTCTGCGTAATCCTGTTAGAGGGGAAAACAAAGTTAGGAGTACTTTTTTTTTCCATTTTCCTTCTCATCTCCTGCTTAGCAAAGAAAATAAGAAACAGCCTGTTCTTATGTAAACGTGAGGTAACTGAATGCTTGCTGGTCGTGAAAAAAAAATCACTGATATGGATATTACCATGCACCAGCAAGGGGTGGATCATTGTCTCTGTCAGCTAAGTAACCCGTTTTGTTTATCTGTTTATGTCATCCTGAGGAGGGGGTAATGCCCCAAAACATTGATGTTTTGTCTAGTTTTGCTTAAGTTTTCTTTGTTGTCACCTTATTTACCCCAAACAGCAGTCACATGTTTCTTTTCTGTTCTTCCACTCAAGGTTGTTTAGTTGCAGTCATGGAGCTATTTTTTAAAAAGTGTGTCCACATGGTGAACACACGTTCGAGTAATACATAGACAAACCCCTCCCAAATGGATTTACAATGAAGATTGTCCACAAACCTGACCACCAAATCTCTACCACCTGGGTGCCATAGGCTGGTGACCAGCCTGAAAACACTGCTTGTACTTGACACAGTTAAGTGCTAAATGACACCATTGTTAAAGCAAAACAAAGTGTTCAAGACTGTTCACTTTTGGTTTCAGACGCAGGGAAGCAAATCCATGATCAAATTCTGTCTATCATTTTCCAAACAGTAGCTCATGTCCTGGTTTACACCAGGCCACATACCAACAATCTACTGGATGCTGTCAAGACACCTGCCACATAACAGAGCCTTTAAACACTGGAGTCTAGGTACACCCTTTCTTCCTACAAATTTGAGCTATTGTTGAGTACACTTCTCCGTGCACACAGTTCAATTCATTACACACATAACTGGAGACCTCATGGTAATAAGTCAGGCAGTTAGGTGGCAAAGTGATTAGTGCTTGCCATCAAGACGGTGAGATCAGGGTTATGGGTTCAGATCTCAACTCCAGCAAGTTTCCTTTGGTTGTTGCACCTGTTTACAGGGGTGGCTGCTTGGCATGATATAGTTTTATTTGCTGATTAGGTATATAGCCCCAAACAAACATGATGATAATATCATATGTGATCACCATCATATGGCTGAGTCATAGTACAAGTGCCTGTGGAAATAAGAGAAAAAAAGCTGTACAAACCTACATGACAGTTTTGTGTACACAACTACTATCACTATGAAAACATCTGTAACTGAATACTAACAGCTGTCTTCAAGTTCTTATGTTCTTAGGCATAAGTTCTTAACTTACTGTAAATATATATGTGCATGTGTCTTAAATTAGGTGCATTAATAACCAAACCCCTTAATTTGCAGCATGCACACAAAAATATTAGCATGCATGAAACTTTTCCAGAACAAAAATAAGGAAGGTTTTGTGGCTCCACATCTGTGTTAGAATCTTGTGATACATCTCTATTGCACAATAATCAAAATAAAATATTTCTTTCTTCATTCTTTCAGATGTTCCAAATCACCACGTTGTCAAATCTTATTTTTGTAAAAATCAAAACTACTGTTAAAAATCACAACTACTGTTAATTAACAAGTCATTACATTCACCCATCTCCCCCTTAATCCTTCCCCCAAAGCTATAAGACAAAATATGTCATAAACTAGAAAATAAGGAATGCCTGATTGAGGGTCTATAAAAATCCCCCATACTATTAATTTCACGCATGCATAAGTATCTACCAGTCTGTGTTTCAAGCAGTCATACATGAGTGATTCCAGACATGGTTGCATGAACATCTCTGCATGTGCTCAGTCACACGCACACACCCACAAATGCCAAGTCACCGTAATCTACAATCTTTTTTCTACACGACCTACAGCTGTCCCTATCTTTTTCCTTTTTCAAGTTACATTTGTCAACCAATTTATCATTTCGCCCTAAGAATGGCATGCATATAAAGGCGCTTTGCATTGGTGAAATTATTTCAACGTGTTATAAAATCTCATATTGCAACATATTCAAAAATATCTCTTTGGAGGGAACAAGTAATGATATGTTCTCTTCAGTCAAATTCTGCAATTATAAAATTATTAATTAATTTTTACGATAAAGATATTTCCCAGAGCTTCATCCAATTACAAAAGACTTTAAGTACTCATTGATCTTTGGACAACAAATTTACACCATGGACAGCTGTCACTTTTGCAGTTAATCACACAGTTCCTGAAGTATTCACCAATTAAACATAAATATCATGAGCCAGAAGCCTGTTTAATTTGAATCACTAATGTCTCTGGTGCTTTAGCTTAACAAATAAATAATTATATGCAACCAAATTCATGCCAAGCTATGCACTGGCAAGAAAAATATCTTCCTCTTAGCCTATTAGCATTTATAACTACATGTAATAGGCTAAGAGGACAATATTTTACTTAAACTGTTGTTATAAAAACTAATAGGCTAAGAGGGAAATATTTTAATTGCCAATGCACCTTTTTTGTCAAAGGCATGCAAGAACCAATACGGAAAGGAATTAATGAGATTATATATAGTTCAGTGAGAGATTTGCTGTAGATGCCAATTTACAAAGCACATGTATCAAAGATTGATAAGTTTAAGCACAGCATTCTGCATATCATAATAACTGTTATAAGTTAGGACTATACAATAACAACATGTTGATATATTTATCTCTTTGCAGAATAAAGGAAGCTAGTTCAGTGAATAAGCTGTCCTTTTGTGACAAATTTACAAATTACAGAATGTCAGTACCTTTGTTGCCTTTTCAGCAACATTTGTAATAACTACTATTTCTCTGGGTAATTTCAGTCATCAACAAATATATACAGCAAAGCATTGTCTGTACGTGTTTCTTGAGTGCAATAAACATTAATCTACCGATGAAAAACATTGCAGATAAATTGTACTCTTTGAAACCAAGAAGAAATATTTTCTCTGCTTCTTTCGTTCCACTCAGAGTATAAATCTCTACATCCCAGACAAACTTAGCTCCTGCTTTATAAGATCAGTTCCCGAAGCAATGACAACAGCCTCTCACACATACACCTGCCCGTGAGTTCAAATACTTTCACAACTACTGACAGACATCTTGATTAGCACTCTTGTGTTTTACCAGTGAACATGTTGTGGCATCTACACACATGCTTAATTTCTGTTTTGAATTGCTATCATTACTACAATTCTCAGGATCTTCACATATAGCGCCCGTAACATTAATTTTAAGTATTTCAACAATCTGAGAAGCTGATCTGCCAAAACCAATTTCCAATCTGGCTTAAAACAGTATATGAGTGTTGTGATTGATCGATATGAACTTTAGTAAAAGTTTCAATTTTTCACTGATTACTAGGAAGTTAAAAGCATGCAATGTTATCTGAATTTTTTTAATGGGAAAAGTTGTCTGCATGCAGCAGTTTAAACAAAAACTTTTGTTAAAAAAACTGCTATCAGAATTAAGGGATGGACCAAAGATTAATATGTTTCTCTGTAACTAGTTTCTATGGTATTTTTTTAAATTGTCAAAAAAAGCTTTATTGCGATAAACAAGGCGTGATGATGGGGGGGGGGAATGTTTGTGTTTATCGTCTATTTTGATCAAATTAACACGTATTTTCCCGCCAAACGCAAACTTTTTTGTCGCCTGTTACAGGCCGAAAAAGGGCAACGATTTGCGCCATAACGATCAATGCTACTGGCATGGCACAGTGATCTAACCCAAGGGCGCGAACGTTTTGCTAAACAAGCATGACTTTCAAATCACAGAAGTTGAAATTTGTATCGAGGAAATTCATGGCATTATCGTCTGCGAGGCTGAGACATGCGACCGATCGATGGCAAACCACAAACTGACAAAGTCATCCTAATAAAGTAAAACGTGCTCGCGTTTTGTGGAGCAAACATTTACGACCATCATTCACAGCTGCTTATCGATCCGTGGAGAGAACACTTTACAGGAGTCGCATTACTGCATACACAGCATAACTGTAACGATAATCATAATGCTCCTGGGCGGTGTTCGTGAGAATATTTAGGTTTTAAAATAGCTTTTCTTAAAACAAGTATTGACAGCTAGGATATATATATATAATCAAAATTTTAGAGCGGGTGAGACTGAAGGATATTAACTTTTCGTTTTACAAAAATATCATTGTCACCAACTATTTTTCTTTGCTACGAACAAGCACATCGATCTTGGCGAACAATGAAACTTTTTACCAGGTACTCGTAGGACTTACCGTTTGGCTTACACAGCTGAAGTAAAGTTTTCGCTTTTAAATATGAGTTAAGGTCGCTCGATACAGTACGACTGCCCGGAGACCATAACAACAATTAATTAATTAACCGAAGTCCCGTTTTCGACGATGAACCCTAAAGGAGACGAACCCTCTTGCAGGAAATAAAATTAAAAGTCTTTGATCTGGACACTTACTCAAGAGTAGAATCTAGATCTAGATCAGTAGATGATGTTCGCAAATGAAGAGGGTAAGGATCAATAGGAAAAAAAAACAATCTTTTTAGCTTGCAAAGTGTTGTCACATGGTTTGATGTCATGACAACTTTTCGCCCGACCAGCCTGCTTTTTAATAGTCCAATTTCGATAACAGGTGGATATTTGATATGTGCGGTTGTAAATAATTTCACACGTTCTATCGGCACACTGTTGATCCCTTGGAAGTAAAATGTCAACAAACCACACAGTCGCCACGTGACACCGCCCAGTCCTTATATTTATTTTACGGAACTCGTCTATACGTCGAGGTATCCCAGGAATGGGGGAATTAAAGTCACAATTTTTTTGTGTGTGTCGCAATGTGCTACGCACAGTTTATTCTGTGCTTCTTATTGTACCATCTTAAAATCGTGGGTGAATAATAAAAAAATAAAAAATAAGAAGATACAAAAACTGACCCATCTCAAGTAATTATTTGGCGTCTATAAATCAGGATTTTCACAAGTCCTTAAGTCCCCTAAGCATCTGAAATCTGTAGGCAAAAAATGCAGCTAGAAAAAAAGAAGGGGGCAGGTGCTGAGAAAAATTGTTCTATTTAACTGCATGAAAGACTACTTTAATATCGCATTAAACCACACTCCCACAAGCTTTCGCAGACAGAAAGTCAATATTCGGAACACTGTCGCTTACCTCACCTCCGTGTATCATTGTGCTTCGGGCATTACCGCTCTCCAGCAGCGGAGGTAGACAAAAGTTGATAGAGGTAATAACACTGAGCTATATAACAAATCGTAATTTTGTGCACTGGTCTCATGGACAGGTGATGCACCCGGACTTTCGGTGAATCCGTGAACTACGTGAATCATCTACCAGTGACTAATACAAGAGATATTTCTCTTTGGATAACTTTATTGGCTTGGAAGAACCATTGTAGATTAAGCTCAAAACCAAGAAAGAATGAAAGAAAGAAAAAGAAAGAGGTTGAAGTGTAAGAACAGAGAAAACAAGAGGAAAGAAAAGAAAAAAGACGGTGTATACGTGGCGGTGGGGAGGAAAAATAAGGTCAAAAGTGGCGAAAAACTTCACATAGCTACAAAAACACTATCCAAAACATCTGACCGCGATGCCAGCATCAAACCATATTATCAGCTCTGTTTGATTTCACGCAGTCTTCGCAAACTCTCCATCAGCAACCCGTGCATCAACAGTCCATGTCGTCGTCTATGCTGGCCGTGACGGTGATGGACTTGCTGTTGGCGTTGTTGTCCAGCCGCGGCGTCAAGTCTATCACCGTTCCGGCCTTTTGGGACACGTGGCCAGACAACTGGGGCGTTATGACGTAAGCAGGACCGTTCGTCAGCGGTGGGGAAGCACTGCGACTGGAGGAAGCGGAGCTGGTCAGCTCCGACATGTTGGCCAGGTCATTGTCAGCCGCGTGCTGCACGTTGCTGGAAGACACGCGCCACGATGGATCCACGTCACTGTCCGGCTGGCCGCCGTTCTTGCCGGAAACCGAGTCGTTGTCGTCATCACCACCGCTGTCCACCACGTTGTTGTCGGTCCAGTCGCTGATGGAGTCGTCCTGCGGGATCTGGGAGAAGGAGCCGGCGCGGACCAGACGCTTGCCGGACCAGTCCAACCCGTCTTCCTGCACGGTGGCGTCATCCTCCGCCGCCTGTGCTGCGCGTCGCTGGCGCTGCCGCTCCAGCTCCTGCCGCATGGAGTTGGCCCGCATGATGTACGCACGCAGCTCCTCGCTGTCGCTGGTGCCCAGCTGGGCGTCGGCGGACGACGAGCGCACGGCCCGAGCCACGCCCGCGCCCGCACCCACGCTGCCGCCGCTGCTGGCGTTGCTGTCGCTGCTGCTGTTGCTGGTGCTCCTGCTGGCGTCGCGCCGCGGGCGGTGTAGCTGCACGCTGACCGGAGCGCCTGTCAGCAAGTCGTCGCGCACCTCAAAGGCCGTGCCGCGCGGCTGTCGCTGGTTGTTGCTGGAGGTTGGCGTCTTGCCGTTGGCCTGACCAAGAGACGACGACTTTTGCATTTCAAAAGACACGAAGTCATCGTAAACACCCCCCATCTGGCCCCCCGCCTTAATGCCTGCCCAACCCTGCGTGCCCGGCGGAAATGCGTTCATGGCGATTAAACGTTCTAACATGTCGTCGTTAAGTTCGGCTTTCTGTTCTTTTTTCTGCTCCCTATCTTTGCCCCCGTGCCTCACCCTCGTTGCTGATGATGGCGCGTCCAGCCCGTCTCGGTTTGCAATGGACGCTTCAATGAGTTCTTCTTGCACGACCTCTTTGTCTGGAGAGGTAGGTCGCCCCCAGTCGGGTATTTCCACCCCGGCGAACGCCTCCTCGGGTGGCACCCGCTGCACGGCCGTTTCAGCCGTATCTAGCAGGGCGAGCTCGATGTTCTCGCTGCCGATGACCACTTTTCGATCCGCAATCTCCGGAAGAATGTGTTCCTCTGTCACCGTTTCGCCTGCGTCCTTGCCTCTGTCCCTGGGTAAAGCCTGAAGCGTGGAACCCGATGCTGCTCGCAGTGCCTCTTCGACCTCGACCTTGGCTTGGTCCGGGTCGATCAGAACGAGGCTGGTGTTGCTCGGCTTCTTCCTGCGCTCGGGCTTGCTGGGCACCGCCCTGGGCGACGTGCTCTCGCGCCTGGCTGCCGCTTCGCTGTCTTTCTTCCTGTCCTCCCTCGCCTGCTCGATGAGGTTCGCGTACTGGCGCGCGGCTTCCGTGTCCAGCTTGCTTCTCTTCCTGCTGTCCACGTCCTTATGACCGCTGGGGGAAACTGGCGCCGGAAGGGACACACGCTCAAAGGCGGCGGTCACGTGATCCACGGTGTCCTGGTGGTGTGGATCCGGCGCGTGCACCATGACGTGCGTGACCTCGTTCCTGCCAGCTGCCGCGTGCGGGAGAGTCTGGGTCTCAGGAGGCACGGATTTCGACTTCCTGTTCACGGCCTTCTTCCTCTTGTCTGACTCCTTTTTCGTCTCTGTCTTCATCTCGCTCTGGGAGCGCTTGGGGCGGAAAACGGGGTCCTTGATGCGCTGCAAGGCGTCCAGCGATTGGCTCCTGTAGATGGGGTGTTTGAGCTGCTCGCTGGACCCAGTGCGTGAGTCCACGGACCCGCTGCGCTCCTTCTGCACGGTGACCTTGACCGGGTAGGGCGAGGCGTAGCTCAGGATTGTCAGCGCATCTTCGTACACGATGTTTTCGTAGGCGATAGTAACGCTGACGATACGGTCGCCTGTAGATGCAAGAACAAGACTGTCATTGTTTGATGGAAAAAGTGACGTGCGTGTACCCCACATCTTCCCTTAATCACCACCCCCAAAACAACAACAACAACAACAGGAATGAGAACAGGAAGGAAGACGAGAGAAAGTACTCCCTTTCCCCAGCAAAACAGGACCCCCCCCCCCAAAAAAAAACCTCCCAACATAATAAATAAATAACAAACCGCCGATCAAAAGCTGGACTGGGCTGCAAGAGTTTTCGTATCTGCTGTCCGTACATAAAGTTGTACAGGGTCGTCAGTTTAATACTAGATGTAAGAGATAAGGGTGCTGTGAAAAGCATTCCGTTTGTGACAAGTCAGACGTCTGCTGGAGCTCACCAACTTTAATCTTGCCCGACTCTATGGCGGGCCCCCGGTTGTGCACCTGGCTGACGAAGATTCCGTCTCGCATGTTCCCCGAGATGTTGAAGCCCAGGCCGATGATGTCCTGACTCTGCAGCCACACGCTGACCATCTCCGGCACCTGCACATTCATACCGTCGCGGTTAACGAGGGGGGAGGGAGTAAAGGAAAGAAAGAGGGAAGTCATGACTGATCGCTAGAAGGACGTGTGTACGCATGAATGGGTACGTAAACAAGAAAGCAGTCAGGTGTGCGCGCCAGCCAGCCTAAATTTTGTATATACTGGCTGCTTCACTCACGATATATCAGTTCACATACAGACAGTGCCCAGATTGGCTGGCTGGCACCTCTTGGAGAACATTCTGTATGATGACCATCATTGACCAGAGGGATTTGTCTTCCTGGACCGCCCAGAAGCGATACAGGCATTGTAAATGCTGAGCTTTGGTGAGGGGTCGATTCATAACTAAAAGGTTGGCGATAAAGACTTCCTATAGCCACACGAAACATGGTTACCGCAACTTCTGGTTAAAATATGATTCCACAGTCACTGTAGGACCGATACATTAACCTTCGCCATGTCAGGATTTTTTTTTTAAAATCCATGATGACGAGCATGTGATAACGAGTTCTGCGTTTTGTAGCATTAATGTGTCTCGCGTTACGAAGAACTAGAAAATGTAATGAAATTGGTGATATCGTGCAGTGCATGACAAAATTCGTTATGCGCTATGTATCGACGTCACCGAGGCTGTAAGGGCTGTTATGCAGCACTGACCATGTGACGGAAATTGTCGTCCAAAGACCCGCAGGACACTTGTCGCTGAAGTCCGTCATGATAGTCCGAGGACGGAAAGGACGTCCAAGTCTTTTTGTACCCATCTCTGTTGGGCGACTGCAGGCACAAGCAAACGAGCACACACACACACACCACACACACCACACACACACACACCACACACACACACCACACACACGGTTAAGTGGAAAGTCGATAAGCTCACTAACGAACACTACCATTTAGTTTCAAAGCACGTGTAAGTTAAAGTATGTGCGTCAATACATCAGGCAGAAAGGAACAATGAGCCGGCCCCTCCCCCCCTATACATACACAAGCCCCGCGCTGGTCCTGCCCTACACTGCACGCACAGCAAATGGAGCCACACATTCAACTCCTCGTCGGCATGAAGTCATTAAGCGTGCTGCGCATCTGCTGCCAGCGTGTCACACCCTGATTTTCCACGTCACCGTGTCCCCCAACCCAGCCCCCTTTCCCGTTTCTTCGACTCCGATTGCCCAGTGCATCTGGCAGGAATGGATTCAGTCTCTACTGCTGCTCTATTGTAGTAGGTGCTCCGAATGTCCGTCAGGCGTAGGTTTGTCTGGACAACTGGCTCGTTAATTAACTGTTAGTTAACCGTCCTCCCATCCTGTTACGCACACATTTTTCACAGTATCGGTCCCCAAGCCCCCACCTCCCCTCCGCCCGAAATTCGGCTGTCATGATACAGAAACTATCATCGGAAGAAGGCAACACTATTTAGTGAGTCCTAGCCCAAGGTGGGCAGAGGGATTGGAACAAAGTCCATAAACTTGTAACATAATATCGTACACTTCCGGTGTCAATTGGCTACTCACCTCTTTGTCAGAAGCACACAACAGTGTAAACATCTCAGTCTTACCTTTTTCTCAGGTGATTGATCTTTCTTGGGTGACAATCCTATTACGCCTGAAAAATAAGAGAAGTAGAAATTCGACTTTCATGAACAGACCCTTTTATTAACATGGATTAATGCTTAATGCTAAGACGATATGCACATAGCTTGCGGCTGGACGTTAAGCAACAAATACCCCCCACCCCCACCCTTAATGCTAATGCTATACTCCTCGGCTGACGCTCACACTGTCATACTAGATACTACAGACAAACGGACTGGCTCAGGTTGCATAAACGTTCGAATCGATCATTTCGGTCTACAAAAGCGGTTGTACACCCCCGATCACTTTCACAGGTAGATAGGCTCATCAAGGCCAGCCCAGCAGCCGCGGAATACGCGAGATGGTCTGAAACTGCTGTATGGGCGTCTCCACATTTTTTATTTATTTATTTTTTTGCTACAACGATCAAAAGGATCAGAACAAAATGATATGAACGCGGTTTTCCTGTTCGCGCGAACGTGCATTTTCGTGCAGTGGCTGCACACTCACTTTCAACGTAGGAAGCAGAGGGTTGGGAAGGTTTATCGCCGTGCACACAACGCTGCATGCCTGAGGCAGATGGGAGAGGGGGTGGGAATAGCACCTCTTGTGTAAGTGGGGAGACTGCCAGGAATGCTCCCTCTGTCCCCGCAAGAGGCTGAACCCCCCCCCCCCCCC
>SMGT01006173.1:252522-291603 GCA_004794575.1 Lanistes nyassanus
GGGGGGGGGGGGGTGCGAGGAGGGATGGAGGTATAAGCTCGACCTCCGTCTCCTGCCGGCGTACTGCTTACGTCATCAGCAGCACGACGCTTGATCCTCCAGTGTTCTGTAGTCAGCAAAGCTAGCTTCCTTCACTTCCCTTCAAACCTAGCTTCCTTCCCTTTCCTTCAAAGCTAGCTTCCTTCACTTCCCTTCAAACCTAGCTTGCTTCCCTGACATTCAAACCTAGCTTCCTTCCCTGACATTCAAACGTAGCTTCCTTCCCTGACATTCAAACCTAGCTTCCTTCCCCGACATTCAAACCTAGCTTCCTTCCCTTCAAAGCTAGCTTCTTTCCCTTCCCTTCAAACCTAGCTTCTTCACTTTCCTTCAAACCTAGCTTCCTTCACTTCAGCTCCCCTCAACGCCTCCTCACCTCATCGGATGGTATATACAGAATATTCTTCCTCGCTGTACTGAAAATGAGGGACGTCTTATTGATGTGACTGAAACACTTTCAATATATTTACATGCTGTACTGCAAAACATGTTTCACTTTGTGTATGTCTGTCAGCATTAGTGTTCAGCTAGCTTTCGTATGTGAATGCAAGGTGAAAATAAATCTGACAATTTATATTTTTGCGATAGCCTGTATATATGATGAGAACCTACAACATAAAATCCCAGAGCGGCAATTACTGGAAGGACAATATGAAAGCAGCCTTGAATGTTGTCAGTGATAAGACTTCCCTCGTTAGTGTCAGCAAGGGATTTGGCGTTCCTGCACCTTCAGTTCAGCGACACCGTGACCAGACGCCGTGGCAGATCTATTGTCCTTTCCTAGAGAGCTGGAGGTCAATGCCACCAGACAGATTGTTGTTTTGATAATACACGATAAAAAGAATTGTACCTTGAAAAGACCTGAAATTCAGAAAAGCAAAGTCTAGAAAGAAGAAAAACAGGAGCCAAGGTGGTGAAGAAAATCCAAGCGATGAAGAAGACTAACCCTGCCTCGTTTGTTGTGAACCCTACAGCCGCACTAGACCAAGAGAGGTGTGGGTGCAGTGCAAGCTTTGCCTTCTCTGGGCTCGCGAGGACTGCATCCCAGAATGAGCTCAGTCTGTCTGGCCAAACTGTGAATCAGATGATTCAGATCATTGACTTTCCAACGTCCCTTTACTGGACACAGCGCACGCAGACGAGTCATGATGAATGGAGAAAGAAATGCAATCCCAAATATATGGTTCCTTTAGTCATTTAGCAAAGCCAGGTTTCATCCGGATTTCAGTTTCGATTTTGCTTAGTTTTTAACAATCTTTAACAATCAGGAGGCCAAACGCCTTGCAGAGTTCCAGTGTATGACATTGGGCGTTTTGCCCCACATAGTATAGGGCGTTTGTCGTATGGGGCAAGGCCATTTTCTTCTTTACAACCAGCTGTACTCTTTTGGTTATTTCTTTAGAGAAGCACTTGTGATATTTTGTAGCCTAGGCAGGCCTTGCTGTTCCGCGTCTGCTTAGATAACTCTGTGGCTTCAACAGTAAAAGACATTTTATTTCTTGCTTAAAGGGGCGTCTTGCCCCACGCCACCCTACATCACAAACTGAGCAAATACTGACCAAACGAAGAGGTTAACAACATGGACACATTTCTACCACCACCTTAGCCCTGTGCTACGTCCTACCCACTTCCACCTGGCTCGCTCGTTTGCCCACACGCATGTACGCACGCGCACACAGCGTTTCCCATCCTGCACTCTCCCCAGCTTCTTAACCCAGCAGTCTTTGTGTTCCTTTTCCTAACAGCGCCTTGACTGGGTTGTCAGATGAAAAGGTTGTCTCATGGGTGCTACATCCCCCCCCCCCACCTCCGTACACACCACCATTCCTCACCGCACCTTTAGCACGTACTTATAGAGAGACAGCGACACGTACGCACTTGAGGTGGAAAAAAAATCCCACCTCCCCACTCTATCTCCCCTCCCCACTCTATCTCCCCTCCCCACATTCCATTCTCATCGAGCTCGTTGAAGATGAGATGACGGGAGCTGAATAAAAGGACAAACTGATAGAGAGGGCATGCGACCTGTCAGTTACAACTGCACCGCCACCTGGCGAGGAAATGATGATCCTAGTGGTCAGCGAGCACAGTTCTAAAAAGTCAGCAAAGAGTACTGCATGGCTTCGGTGCGCACAGAAGAATTGACTCCATAACCAAAGACGTGCACGTGTTGGCGAGTAAAGATGCTGCTGGCAACGCACAGCTCGTGGCAACCTACAGAAACATCGCAGCACCACAAGCGGCTTTTGGGACAGAACTACAAAGGACATGACGGGTCCTGAAGCCGCTCCTCGTTACACTCCATGAGTACTACCAGACCAAGTAGAGTACTACAATACTACCAGACCAAGTAGAGTACTACAGTACTACCAGACCAAGTAGAGTACTACTGGACCAAGTAGAGTCTGCAAGCAACTTGTCAGAGATTGCCAAACTCGGGAACCAGATTTTAAGTCTTACAGTCTGATAAACATTTTTCGTCTAGAGCGGGATTCGCGTGGCCTGTAGATCAGAAAGACGCGAGCCTCACTCTCAACACTTCGCTCGCAAATGCGCGTGGACCCAATGAGGACACAGCGATTCTAGACCAATGCACGTCTTTGTGCGCAAACGCTGGTAATGCGGAATTTCACACAAGATGTGCGGGTGCTTTTCCATGTGCTGATGCACATTTTCGGCCAGTGACTGCATGATTATGGCTGACGGTACAGACATGGATAGGTAGAGGGGAAGACATGACGTCCTGGGTTCCAACCAACAAACATGCACTGCCTTCTGACATGATGTCTGTGACATGAAGGTGTGGTCCAAAATAACAACAACAACAAATGACGGCCACAGTGTTGTTAATAATAGGAAGGGGGAACAGGAGGATGAAGATGAGGTAGAAGAGAACTGTTTACTGTTTTAACACCAAGACGTCAGCGGGGGGAGGGGGTTAGGGGTAGGGTTAGGGTTTGGTACTAGGTAGGACTTCTATTTTCATGTATAAGTTCAAGCCCGTGTCTTTGCGCTAAACGGGATAAAAGGTGGCCTGCTCCAAGTCAGTGGGGAAATGCAGCTCGCAACCAGGGCTGGGGTAGAACTCAGTTGGGAAAATGAATTTCGCAAGCCAGAAGTCTTGCGTTATTCTGCAAAGGCGACAATTCTAGTCGGTCTCAGCCATGATGCAAAGGACCAGCCTAGTCCACACATCGCAATTTCCATTTTCTCTCTCTCTCTCTCTCTCGCCCTCAAAACAAAACCTCAAACCCCGCGAGCTGTGTGACCTGTCCACATTCCAAAATGCCGCTGGAGCAGCGCCGCGTGCTACAAGTAAACGGTTATCTGTTGCATACGTCTCTTTTGTGGGGCATAAAACCCAGTGGAAACGACACAAATCACAGCCTTCAAGTTATGTTTTGTCACCAACCCTCACCCATACTCCTCAAGAGCCCGCGCGTGTGCAGGTGCGCTCGCGTGCGTCTTTCTCATTTGTGTGGGTCTTTCTCGTCCGTGTGAGTGTTTCTCGTCTGTGTGCATCGTTCTCGTCTGTAAGCCTATTTATCGTCCGTGTCCGTCTTTCTCGTCTCTGGGTGTCTTTCTCGTCGGTATGCAGCAGACTCTGACAGTTAATAACGAATGCTGTCCACGTGCTGGAGAGTGAAGATGCTGCTGTCCAACATTTTATGCAGCTCGGCGCTTGACTGCACGTGCCGACAAGAAAGGCATACCAAGCTGCAACAACATCACAGCACTACAAGGAGCTTTAGGACTAAACTACAAATGTGTGGGCATGAAGCGGCTTTAAAACATTTGAACAGTACCTCCACACCATGTAGTCTGCGAGCAGGTTGTCAGAGGTTGCAAAAAGTCCGGAACCAGTTTTTAAGTCAATGATATACTGTTTTCGTCTACAGACCAAAAGAAAAAAAAAGATACGAGCCTTACTCTCAACACTTCGCTAGCAAAAGCGCGTGTACCCACCGTGAACACCTCGACTCTAGAGCAATGCAGGTCTTTCCTTTGTCTGCAAACGCCAGTAATGTGGAATTTCACGCAAGATGTACGCGTGGTTTCTCTATGTATAGACGCACATTTTCGGCCAGTGACTGCGTGATTATATCTGACGCTGCAGACATAGGCAACAAGAAGTTTACAGCCTGCCTGAGTGCAGGTGGGTTGTCACAAAGTGTGACTGATCCCCCCAGACTGGGGTGGGTGGGTGCCACTGCGGATCGGAAAAGCCGGTGAAAGGAAAAGCCTTAGGGGCCTAGCTCAAAAGTCTTCAGGGCGTCTGCCAGCAAGACCCTGGTGACGATTATCCTCCCCTGACGCTGGAAACTTCCTACTGATCCCAGACCCAACTGACAGGACGCGGGCATCTGTCAAAACAATTGTGCGTCTATCGAACCGGTGAAGTTAACTGAAAACGGAGCTGTTAACGATACACAAATTCCCACTAGGCGATGCTTCATGAAGGAATTAAAGTCTGGACAGTTGTGTTTGCTCCATAAAATGGTGACATGGTAAGTTCCAAACGTTTATGCCTTCTAAAAGTTTTTGAAATCTCCCAGCTCATGGGATTTCTTTCGTCTCTCGGAAGATGTTGGTACAGGACAATAAATTCTCACCAATCCGTCGGTAACACGTCGGCAATTTTTTCCCCTAGTTATCAGCAGACCATAGGCCTATCAGCTTTTCAGCGACATCCCAGTCCCAGCAATCTTGGACGAGTAATTTCCGGTTCTACTTCTCCAGCAGAACAAACTCAAAATTTGCTTCCAGCGAAGATCTTTTTTTGGGGGGGTGGGTGGGGTGGAGGGGGGATAACGTACGAGATGAGGGAGGTTCTGTGTTTCCCGTCATCCCTATGTCATCTAACGTCATTCCAAGGGGCTTCCCTACAACACGGAGTGGAGGGAAAACCCTCTGTGGTTGTGTATCTCCGTGCGACGGCGATGCCGATCACTAGCTGTAGTCATGTCTCAGTAAATCTTTTGGTGTTGTAACACCGCGCCAGCGACAACGGCACGCAAAGCTGTGGTATTTATTGCCTGCGACTGCATTTCAGCTGACAGTGACATTTCCCGCTGTCTCATCCTGCGCAGTAACTGAACAGAAAGTAAACGCGATCATTGCAAGCTGCAAAGTCAAAATGAACTAACCTAGTTAGTAAACCTCGCTCTCATGCTTTGCATTCTCCGCCTGGATTCTGTCTGTGTATGTGTGATACGCGAACGATGCGGGTTTGGTTTCTTTCTAATTCCATTGTCTTGAAGATGATGCCGTCAGGAAATATTCATGAGATATTTTTCGATAAGAAGCAAGATAAACAGGAAAATGTTCGATATTTCTGCCTTTTTGCTGGCTGGAAATAACTGCTTCACTTTCGAACAGATAATATTTGCCAATTAATACGCCATCTGTTTGTCGTGCATGTGGTTTCAGAGCTAACTGTTTTATCTAAATCAATAATGTCGGGTCGTCTTACGCCGGAACCGATACGGAATAGGGAAGCTTTCCATTTTAAAAAAACACAAAAATTGATTTTGGTTTGTTGCAGGCAGCTGATTTAAGCATCTTTATTAATCATTATTTTGCATCTTAGAAATTATCAAAAACATAATGGGCACCTAGACTTTATTAAAAATAGGCTCACAATGGCCGATCCCCACCACCTCACAGACCCCCGCAAAAAAGCGACACAGAACTGGGGGACAGTTGGTCTATAGTGTGTACTACTGCTTTCATATTTCGACTTGTCTATCGAGACTTGAGCTACACTCGAACAGTTTTAGCGTCTGGCTTCAGCAGACTACGTTCTCCCGCACAAGGACGCCACACTGACCTTGTGAACTGAGCCACTATGCAAGCAAGCGTCTCTAAGTCCTACGCGAAATATGATATCCCGGCCTTCACTTCTTCCCCATTTGGAGAGTTGGGAGGGGGTTGAGGTGGGGTAATCCCAGCTATTCATAATACATGGTCTTCGCTACTGCAGCCTACTTTTCAGCCGACAGACACTTGCTGTGTCAGGATTTTAACCCCCTACCTGAGCTCAGCTGTTTTGTTAAAGACCTTGGCCCATCCCCCACTTTAGTTGTGACACGGGAAACGGGAGTTTCTCTGAAAGACATAGCTTCTGCAACACCCTCGCTGTTAACAGACCCAAAAGCATTGTAACTGTGACAGAAAAGAAAGTCAGATCTCTGGAGCCCGTAGTGCCAGTCCGTTGTAAGTGAATAATAACCAACACATCTGCTTCTTGTGACATTGGCCTATGGCAGGGCACGCCTCCAAACCTCCGTTATCACGTACCAGCTCCGCTGATCTGATTGGTGTAAACTTTATAAACAAATGGTGGTACGCCTGCAGTAACGTAAAGCGCCAAGTACAGTTCTGTATCAAATCGGACCAGATTCTTTCGCGGGACAAGGGATCCCATGTCGTGATAGATTTTTTTAAAGAGAAAGAGACAAACACACTGAGATGTCAAATCAACATTTTCTGGGACCTAACACGACTTTGTAGCTTTTATGTCATGCCGAGAAGTAGGTATCAGATTGCTTGTGTGCCAGATGTTTGTAGTTGTTGTGCTTTCTTTCAACTCATGTATGCTGTTGCTTGTGTCCTCAAATATGGTTTATATGGGCCAGATGGACTGAAAAATTCCAAATGCATTATGATTGTTATGTACTCAAGCAGCAAACCGGTCCAGAAGATAGGAATGCTCAGCGTCCGTATCAACAAGTCCCGGCACGATCTTACCGCCTTCCTCCCCTATACACCCCTTACCCCTTTGTTCTGTGTCTGGACCAGCTAGGACAAGTTTCCCCAGCCCCCCAAGTAACCTCCGAACTACATCACATGCGCGCCGGTTGCACGGCCCGTGTTGACAGTGCAGACCGGGGCACAAATCCTCCATGGCTAGCACGGCGGGCCGCGTGCGTGTTCCGCAATCAGCAGCTCTGACAAGGGCAACATAGCCCAACACTCATCGACGAGTGGCAGCTAATCGCGTTTCATTGGTGCCCTCGGCAGACATCCTCCGGCTCCTTTTCTGTCGGCAACCTGTAGACACCTGAGAAGCCGATGACACGCACGCAAAGTCACTTTAAAAATTTTTCGAAGCTTCCTCCCAAGCATATAAAGACTTCGGATCCGTTTTTTCTCAGCGACGACCACAACAGCCTCGGCACGAAGGGCACGATATGCGATACAGGGCAGAGCTTTAATTCCATTTCTGGAGTATATCGAGTAAATAATAACAGGTGTTTTAACAGTAGAAAGCTCAGATGGAACTTTCGAGGCAGCAAGACAGCTGAAACCCCCGGCAAACACAAGTCTGCTTCGAAAGAGATGAGAGAGAGAGAGAGAATGGCCAAATAAACCAGCCCCTGGCTTCAAGCAAGCTTGACGAGTGGAAAAATCCCTCACCTCCGTGAAACTCGCCTTTCCGTCTGGCGTTGCGTTCACTGCCCAAAAGGGCGCTTTCACGAAGCAAAACACGCACATATAATGTATCCCGTTTGATTCGGCATTTTCGCGAGATATAAACTCGTTCTGGGCGGGTAAACGAGCGAGTTTACGCACCCTTCACACGGGAAAACAGGCTGTCAGACGCCGCGTTCCAGATGCTGCTACACTGTTATGCTGATTTGTTGCTCTACTAGCGCTCTAGGTCTAAGCTCGGCAACAAGACATCCTGCTGGCAAAGCCCTGATCATTGATCTGTAACGGCAACCGTTTCATACTGCTTCGAGGGAATGTATATTTTAGGGGCTGTTTGTGATGAATGCAATTCGATTTCTCTCCGTTCCTCACTGGCCAGATCTCACAGCGGTGTTATGACCACCTGCTATAACCCACTTTCAAAGCTGGACGCTTGTCGATAGCTGCCCGCGGCGTGTTTAAGAAACGCCAAACTGTGTTACGGGTTTGTGCGTGATTTCGAATGTGGATGAAGGCATCCTACAAGACTACATCCACGGTCAGAAAGTGTAAGGCTGACACCACACCTGCTGAAGCACTGACCTGAAAAGACCACGTTTTTATTGCACATTAAAAACGAACTGCAGCCGAGTATGTGTGTATGTGTGCGTGCCCCGCGCTTGTCCGTCTGCACGCACCAGTCCACCACTACTGAACACTGTAGACTTCCAGCCCAGGTCAGAGAGTGCGCATGCGCAGGTCCTCGTCTCCCCCCCCCCCAGCCTGTCGTCATGGTCAGGCTGCGTTGTCAGCAAAGTGCATGGACGTGCATAGAACGTGCAGGCATCACTCCCTGCCAGGGTAGGTTGGAAATGACTACACCCGTGGCATGTTTCGCGATACTGCGCTGGATCGCATTCCAATCCACACACGGGTCACTAAACTCACCCTTAACGCTGCGCAGTGCACCTTGGAAAGCTGTCGCCAATAGATTTCCGCTGAAACCTGATGCTTCTTTCATCTCGATAATCACGCGGCCACAGCCTGATATGTGACGTATACACATGGCAGTGTTGGTACCTGTTTAAGTACAGGTGATATTTGTTCGCCTTCTGATTATCCGTGACTCTTGATGGGGGAAAGGGGGAGAGTCTGGTAGATGACCCATCGCGCGGCGTGGGGTCGTTGAGATTTTGTGCTCCATCTCTGTCACACACGTTACCTGTCGCCTCTTCACGCGAGGTGCTTCAGCCACTACAGCGTTGACAGCCAGACCAGGAGGCGTGATTGTTCATTCCCTTTTCTGAACGTAAACTTGTTCATAACTTTAACAAGGTGAATGGATCTGCCATTTAGAGCGCGATTTTATAGACGCACAGGATCGGTGGCGATACGAACGTTTATGAAGCATGTACAGGTGGGGCCATGACCATTCGTATCTCCACTTCCGGTCACTCCGGTGGCCCTCTATATTTGACGAGCACCTTTACTTGCGAAGAGGACATGCGTTCATAGAACCTGGACAAGGTTGAGTCTCATTGGGGTTCTTATCTCCTGTCCATAAGTAAAGGTGGACCTAAAATACACACGGCGAACGGAGTCTTACGGTCACTCTTAGGACTGGAAGGTTAAATAAAAATCATCAGGCAACCCAACCCAAAAGACTTAACACTAGCTGACAAGCGACTACCATGTCATTAGCTCATGTGTTGGTAGGAAAGGTTTTAAAGATGGCGCAAACCCAACCCAGCATGTAACGGATGTCTTCCGACAGTCTGAAAATGACAAGGACTGCTTGAGCCTGCCAAGGTCCGTACAACAGTACAATAGTACGCTAACAACCAGGTGTGCGCTGCTCACTGTGTGGCCAGCAGGGTTGGGACTTGCTCTACTTCGCGTTGACGTACCTGCAGATGTGGTGGACCAACCTGGCTCAGAGTTCATACACCAGCCCGTTTCACAAGCACACAAGCGGACAGACACAGCTGACTGAGTTTCAAACAACGGGCCCACGCTTCAGTCGACCAGAGAACTCGACGGCGCTGTCCAGGTGGGGTGGGTGTGCTTCAAGACCCCCGCTGTACAGACGTCTATCGAATCGGTGGTAACGACTCCAAACGGAGCAGTCACCATACAGAAATTCCTGGTAGGCGACTACCAGCGACGCAGTTATAAGGCTGCGCATTCGTGTTTATTCCAAGAAAAATCTGAGATGGTATGTTCCCAATCTGCACTTGTCCTCTTTCCTTATTAAATTCGACCAGCACGTGACATCTCTCTTGCCTTGCAGAGGATTTCAGCGGACGCAGTCTCAGAACCCTCGCCAAAGGGCTTCAGCTCGTGTCGGGAACATTGTTTTGGAGAGTGGGGCGGGGTGGGGGGTGTGTGTAAAAAAATCGGAAAACCCCAAATCACTGGAGGACTACTAGGCGTCAACATTTTAGTATTTGAGCACGACCCATGTGAGAAAAGAATAAAGAACACTGAACCCAAACACTCACTCACACCCACGTACGCACATGGGAGAGAGTTCTTCTGTGTGTATGTGCGCGCTTCGGGCTTTCAAACTCCACTACAGCTAATGCTGGAATCTCCCATGATACCAGTATCGAAGGTCGACGTGTGAGCAAAAGCGATGGGAAATAAAAATGGAAAAAAAAATGCCAGCTAGGGACAAGGACCGGAAAATACGTGTTTTACACGCATAAACATGTTTCGTCATAATTGTGTGACGCTTTTTGTGCACTCATCCCTCGATTTGCACCATGACGCATCTACTGGTTCCGCTAGCCACGCGCACGGCCCGGCCGACGGCGGGCTCATGTCAAAAGGATATGACCGCGTCATTATTTACTTGCCTTCCATGTGTAATACTGCCCCAACCTAGAATGTCGAGAAAGGCGTGTCAGACGTACATGCCTATACTTCACGAGTTGCATTCGAATACGACCTGCTGTATTCCAAATGGAGGACAGCTATGTGCGTGCCAACCACTGAGCAGTTACAATTGACCACACACGCTTCGACTGGCCGAATGAAACCTTGAAGTAAAAGAATTCGTGACCTAGCTGATTTTGCCAGTACTCAGATGAAATTCTGCGCAGCGGCTGGGGCCCAGCGTGTGCACACACATGTGGATGTGTGCATATGTATTAGTACAAATGTGACGTGACTTAGATAGCTCTGAAGCTCTCGATTACTGTCAGACAGAATGTGTGTGTGCGTGTGTGCGTGCGCGCGTATATGTGCATATACGCTTTCATCTACTGCTATGAGAATTTCAGAATAATCCTCAAACTAATCTCGAACATGGGCACAGCCCACATTCGCTGTGATAAGACGGGAGCGTCCTCCCCGTCATGTGATCGGGATTAAATTCCTCAGAAGCCTACAGCCAGATAAGCCGGTCGCAGATAGGTTGAGCATGCGCACAAGTTCATTTGTTAGCAGGCCGGTGTCCGTACAGACGTCCCCAGGAAGACACCCCTTGTCGCATACCACACAGCGTTGCTAGCCTCTCCTGACGCTCACAGGTGAGTCGGAAGGTGGAGATGAAACGGTAACAGCTGTCACATGACCCCCGACAAACCCACTCCAAGGACACATAAAATGGAGCCTTTGTGGTTAAGTTTTTAAACGCACAAATCAAAACCAGACAGTTTGAGTTTTATTTGCTCGTGATGTCAAATAGACTCTAACCCTAAGCTCATCATCTTTTCCAAGCCTTTCCTCTTCTGAGTATGGTGCGTAATGTCGAAAGTTCGACGTTCGCGCAGCTAACACAAGCTGTGCATTTCGGGCAACGTATCGATTAAAAAAAAACATACCAGTTTTTGAAAACAAACAGAGGGCACTAGGCTGCCCTTGTATTTCCTGTGCGTAGCGTATCTTTCTCAGCACGAAGGCGTGAAAAAATCTGCGATGCAAGTAATTTGTTTCAACACAATGTTTTCTCTGTGCAAGAAAAACCACGCTCAAAAGTAGCCTCTACATCAGCCTCTGTAGCGGGAAGAACGCGTCATCCAATATGAAATTCCTGGGGATGTTTTATTGCGCTCGCCTCCCCAGCACGGAGGATATCAAAACCTCGCGGTCATTAACAGCAGCGAAATTCTCGAGAAGAGTCCTTCCCGCGAATAAATGGAAGCCTGAGCGGATACGTTTCATGGTGTCATGCGAGTAACTCTTGGTCGGGTGGAACAGCAGAAAGACAAGAAGGCAGACGATCCATAACGGCAAAGGTTATAAACGCTGGGTTACGAGCCGAAGCAAGAAAAACAGTGGGACCTGACGCTTGAAAACACTACTGATCTCTCTCCCTCCCTCTTTCTCTCTCAAACACACACATACAAAAACATCCACGCATGCACGTACGGACGGACGGAGGAACGAGCACGCTGTTTGCATATCCACAAGCACAAATACATATTTACACATACATAAAGGGCGAATGGCGGTAGAGACGCCATTATACTTGGGTCGAAAGGAACCTCTGTACTTGAATGGAAAATTCCCACCCTGACGCAAATATGACCGTGCACAGAAGCACGGCCGTACATGGACCAACGGACGGACGGAAAGAGAGACAGACGGACGGACGGACGGACAGACCTAAAAGCATAACCTTTTACCATCATGAAAAGGAGCGGGTGCTCAATGAAAAGAAGTGCGTCGACAGACGCGTGGGAAACACCAGCTAATGGGCAGACGAAGAGCACGAACTCATGAAGAGCAACAACCCCCGGCCCCCCTCCCCTCGCCTTCCCCCTCCCCCATCCCCTCCCCCACCCCCACCTACCTCGGTTGCGCCTCCAGAGGATGAGGAAGACGACGGCCAGGATGATGGCCACAGCCCCCAGCGTGACGAAGACGCTGGCCACGATCACGGTGCCCATGTTACACTCCGCACCGGCCGCCCGCGCCACCCCCATCCCCAGCAGCAACGTCCACCACAACCACTGCTTCGCCCCCCGTCCTCCAGGCATGGTGGCTGAGGGCCCGATGGTGTCCGAGCAGACAAGTCAAAGCTCGATATCCACAGACATGTACATGTAGTATATATTTATATACACACGCGCGCACAGAGCTCCTGTAATCCACACGTCTATGGCACTCGCCAGTGATATCCCTCTGTGAATCAGCAGCACGGAGTATGATCGGTGCTGTGTGGGGTGGGGGTGTCCGCTGGTCGGCTGGACGCGTCCGTCGCTTGGTACTATAGGAATCCTGGCTCTCCTCTCTCCACGCTTAGTACTATAGGAATCCTGGCTCTCCCCTCTCCACGCTTGGTACTATAGGTACTATAGGAATCCTGGCACTCCTCTCTCCACGCTTGGTACTATAGGAATCCTGGCACTCCTCTCTCCACGCAGACCTGGAAGGCTAGCTAGCGATCACATGAATTCCTGGCCGCCGACTCGCCATGGGTGACGAGCCTGGCACCTGTGAACATTCTCCAGTCGGCCTCAGGCTTCTGTGTGGAAACACGACGAGTGCCCCTCTCTCACACGGCTCACCTGGCGGGGGCTCACTCTGCAGTCCCCCCACGTCTCCGACAGTCCAGGTAAGCAGCGAGCCGCCAGCCGTGCGGACCCTAGCCCGCTGTGACCACAGGCTGGACGAGCCGCGGGCAACAAACAGGGCAACGAAGTTGGTGGGAGGGGTCGAGGACAGTAGCGACCCCACGTAACGACGCACGGCTGCCGACTAGGTCTGTGCGTGGCTGCGGGACCCCTCTCTGGCAGGTAGCGCTACGCTCGCCGCGACAAAGCGCTGTCTTCCGTGGTCCCGTTGTAGGTAAATAAAGTCGTAGGATCCCTCCGCTTGACGACTACCACTGCTGGGGTGGGGGCGGGGGACATAAGGGTGGTGTTCCAGGACGCAGCACGGCAGAACGGCCCAGTACGTTTGCAGGCCGCACTGGGAATAATGAATGGAATGAGGGGCGCAGGGCCTGCGCGAACGTTACGGCATGTTTGCCGAGACACCTGGCCGCATCGGGCCCCGCTGGCAAGAGAGAGTGTAGAGGTGGGGGTGGAGAGAGAGAGAGGGGGGCGGCTAAATGTACCGCAATCAGCAGGCCAGCCCCTCCACTGCTCTGCGGACAGCTTTGGTGACACGTTAACAGCACCGAGAGACACGCGTCGGTGTTGACGCACCAGGTAGACGAGCCAAACCTGCCGCCACTGCTGCTGTTGCTGTTACACAGCGGATCCCGCTGTTCAGGCTCACACACACCAACAGCAGCTGACGTCGCGCAGTGTCATCGTGTCTGTCGTCAACAGGCATGGCTCGCTAGAACCAGAGTTACAGTAGGGAGATCTACAGTACATGTACTTACCATCCCACTCTCCCATGCTATCCCCAGCACAGCTGTCTGCAACGCGCACATTACACACGGGAGCTTTGCTTCGATCACCTGAACAGTGTACTCTCCCAGCTGCTACACAGCTCATGTGTAACAGACCGCCACCCGACTGCGTTAACTACGCTCTCTGCTGCGTGGGTGAGTGATGGAGTGGGGGTGAGGGAAGGTAGGGAGGTGGAAATATGTCGCTGTTTTCTACAAGCTGGTAACAGAGGCCTGTTTCAAAGACGCGAGAAAAGCGAGGGGAACTAGACAGACGTCAGAGCTCCTTGCTTCGCGTCTGGCCTGGGTGACAGCCGCGCGTACCCGGCTCGTCCCACCCGACACTGCCTGTGCCGCCACGTCATCAGTGCAACCACGTGCGCTGGAGCGCTGCGTGCGGAGTGCTGCAGCGATCGGTCGTTTTCAGACAGCACGCACGCACGCAAAGGTTTTTTTTAAAAAATGGCGTGCAACTGTTTACTGAAGTTCATCAGCACCGACTCCCCTCAGCCAGTTGGTGGCATGCCATCGCGCCCTGCCATTGCCGCGAAATATTGTGCACAGTGAATCTGCTGACAGCACCTTACGTTCGCCCAGATGTCAAAGCATAATTACTTCTGATTACTGCGGCTGATGCACGCTTGCCTGGTGGAGGACGCAGGATCAACGACTGCTGTGTAATGCGGTGGCAACCGCGTGGTTCCTCATTAGTGAATCGACGGTGTGGCTCTTGGCAGAATTTATTTGGAGTGACGGGATTAAGGTTAGGGTCCGAGTTTAAAGAGGGTTCGAGATGGGTTAGGGTTTTGGTTTGAAGCAGACTGTGAGCAGACAAAGTGGAGACGGAAAAAAAAACATTTAACGGACGTGCGTGCAAGCACAGGCCAAGTTTCACGTCTTTCTGTATACTGTATTCATTTTTTCCCACTGTCTTCTGTTTAAACACTGACATTATTATCAGAACAGTTCCACTTTACAAACCCTACACACACCTTGCCCGTCCCGTCTGTGTTTGGGTAATAAAGCTCACAGGTATGTTACGGAGTTTGCCAGAAGAACGTGTTCCACCGATATGTATAAATTTGGGAACACCACAATGATGATGACAAGGATGATGAGAAGGATGATGACAAAAGAAGGAGAAAGAGAAAAAAAAAGAACAATAGTAATTTTAAAAGAAATTGCTACAGGGCACATTCGACATTACGGGTGCCGACATCGTTCCAGCATATGGCGCGAAATGCCACCCAACACAGCGTACATGGCGAAGATGTTTGTCTCCACTAACAAGCCAAGGTAGGCAGACCCTCAGCAAGGCCCAGTCTTCTGCCTGGAATCATGAAGTTTACACACCTGACCAACAGACGTGCGACAGGTGACATCTACAGGCAGCATCGGTTCAGGCGGTGGCCTAACCGGGCTATGATGTTTCAAATTACGGTCAAAACTCCACGCACGCATGCACGCACGCACGCACGCACGCACGCACGCACGCACGCACGCACGCACGCACGCAGGAGGAGATATCCCCTGTGCTACATGATGTTCAGTTCAACTTGTGGTCTTGTAAGTTGAGTACACTGTCAACCGCACAGAGCATATCTTTGTACGAGTGTGAAATTGCTGCGGCTTTTTGTGTGGACAGGGGAGGGAAGCGAGGTGATTTTTTTAAAAAAAATCTTGTATATTGCGCATCTTTATGCATTCCCATGGTAACTACGAACACACACATCTCTACAAAATTTTTAATGTTCTCTGAATACACATAGAGAAACTGTCTCAAGTTAAAATAATCCTTAGGATAGAGGCACACACAGACAAAATAATCAAATGCTTGAATCCACATAAGTTTGCACAATGGCAGTGATTTAAAATCGTAAAACTGTAAATGTAGTCGTAAATGAAACGCTGAACTAAGAACTATAAAGCATCTGTAGGCAGGTAAGGCGCAGATACGACTGGTCAATAAAACAGTAACTGCGCGACAAGTTATCGGTTTCCGAGCATGGTAGGACGCGATCCTATAGCTGGTGCGTGTGTCCTCCTTGACAACCGCTAGTCATAGAAATGTAGATATTTTCACACAGGCACACCTGTTTCTTTCCACAACAGTAGCTTTCTTAAGCTCAGTGTACAGCCCAGCCAAACCCCAGAGGTAGCGGCCTCCCTTCGTAACTCGGGGATCTGGCCCTGTCATCGCTTTCTCTTGCTATGATGTTTCGTCGCGTGACGCCATCTTTCGTCCCCTATATCTTTGTGCTAATATAATAAGTTCTTTTACAGGCATGACTGCTGAAGTCATTTTTCTAGCTCTGCGGACATGCCCGTTCTGGATCAGCATATGGATTCAGGGTCGAACACTGTGGCCTTCACATCTCTACACCCAGTCGCTGAGAGTTTTTTTTCAAATTGAATTGCTTGCTCGACGAGGACTAAACAATCATGTCAGACATCATATTGTCTTTGTCATCAAGCTTTTTTTGTCGTATCTGTAAATGTGACTCCAGCTTGGGTGGTTCATTCCTGGAATCGCTTCTCAGAAAAAAAAATCGGACACTCCCCCTTGTGGTGCAGGCGCCTTTCGCTTGATCAAACATTTAGTATAGCAACAAGCATTTCTTTCGCACTACTCTGCGAGAGAACGAGAGAGGGAGAAAGCGAGAGAGAGAAAGAGAAGAAAGAAAGATAGAAATGGTATTTTTTTCTGTTCTGCATGATGTTCAGTTAAACTTGTGCTCTTGTAAGTTGAGTACACTGTCAACCGATTATAGATCCGACCAAAAAAAAAACCGCAAAAAGTTATATTTTAAATGCGTGCGTGTATACATCTTTAGATCATTCTCATGCAAACGCACGAGCAGGCATGCACGTTCTTTCAACAGAACATTATTGAGACAATCTGTACTGGTTGCAATAACCTTCACAAGGTAATTGGAATGCCAGCAGGACTCCCCATGACACAAACTGTCATCGCAGCCCTCGGTGGCGTGGGACAACAACGGCTGCACCACGCTTCGTGACCTTGTGACCCAGCCTCTGTGTCCAACAATCACAAACAAAAAGAACTGACGGTACAGCTTGAGTTTATAGAATACTTTTACTATCCTCCTCCTCCTCCTCCTCATCATCATCATCACTGGCCCGACGGTCCAACACAGGCGTCTCGGTCCTCAATCAGCATCTCTAACTGTCCCCAGTGTGGCCCATCCTCTTGGTGTCTGCCTCAAGGCCACGGCGCCAGGTTTTTTTTTTTGGCCAATTTTTTCCTGCGAAGGATTGTCTTGAAGTTTGCGGATGATGAAGACGGAATTCCCTCCCCGTCGCCCCAACCAGAACGACTCTCTTGGCAACGCTTTGTACGGGACGCCCAATTCTCCCCACCCCCCACTCCACATTTCTTTCAAGTTCGTCGACATAACCGTATCTGGTGCACGCATAATCCGTTCAGAAGCTTCGACACCCTCACCGCCCTCTTACCTCCGCCTGCCCCACTGCACCTTGTAGAGTTACATACCATTCAATCGCTTCTTCCGACAAGACCTTGAAATCGGTCAATGACAGGAGGTCTAGTGTCTGCGCTCATTCACAACATGACAACATTTTAATGTGAAAAGGAGTGACACCTAAACCTGAACTGCCTGTATGCCCACGGGGGTAGGGGACTGGAGGCAGAAGCACAGAACAAGATTTATAGAGGGTGGAAATGTGAAAGCGAGTTGCTTCAGCTCCGTTGTACCAGGCGTGGACGTTATCTGGCCATCTGAGCCACCTAGCGATCTGCAGCATACAAGCGCGCAGATCTGTTTATATCGCGAGGGAGAACACAATGGGAGACCATTGTCATGTTGCTTTGGACCCCGTGACACAGACTGGCTTTTCTTAATCTGTCGCCTCCAGGCCTAGGGACACTGATTAGCTTTTTCAGTACCCGTGAATCTTAGCAGCTGTGACAGCAAAATGTGACGAAAGCCCTGGATCGTCACCTACTTTCAAACTGCGATTTAAAAAAAAAGTTCAGACCGCTCAGAGTTTGACATTTCCCATTCAATCCCCTTTTAGCGTCCTATGAGGTTTTCTTGAAGGATACAGGCTAAAGGTCACTCAACTTTTTTACACACACAAACTGACTTCTGATCATTTCTGCAAGTCATGTGAAAAAGGGTGGTGATTTGGGGGAGGGGGAATTTTCTGAATGCGTTCATTATTTTAGGAAGGAATATTTCTTTGTACGGTCGATCAAATTTCGACAAATCTCACCGCTGCTGCGGATCCTTTTCTGGTCCTGCTGCATGCGCGTCTTGTCCCAGTCTTTTAGGTAATGTCCTCGTGTCAGTACATTGAATACATTAAGTTGGATTCAAAGAATTCTTTTTCCTTCAAAGTCCTCTACACCCCCCACCCCCACCCCCCGTCGATTCCAGGCAAGGGCAAGAGATTTGTTGTGATAAAGACGTATAATATACATAATATAAATACATAGGCAAACATGCCCTCAGACGAACAAGGCATATTCACATGTGGGCATAATACATGGAAAAAACTTACAGTACATATAATACTCCATAGCATATTGCAATATGCTGAGCCATTTTGGGGCAGCATTGACATACCTTGGTAGTGGGAAACGTTTGAGACGAGTGCTATATGGATGTGGTGTGGGAAACTATAAAGGAGTGAAATATGAAAGGTTCTTACGCTTTAGAATTGTGTTATTTGTTCTTGTTGAGCATAGCGAACTATGCGTGCGTGCATTCATGCTCACGCGAGCGAGTTAGTGACAGAAAAATAACTAAAGCTGCGCGCATTGCATACTCTTTAGCCCTCAAGAATTTCAACGCTCTGCCACTATTCATTTTGTACGCACGCACGCACATCTGCACTGTAACTCTCCTATATAAAACAAATGGTACGCGACATCACACACACACACATTTTTCCAAGAAACACTTCTAGATGACTACACAATCTTCCCCAGAGGTGTTTCCAGCCAATATTACGACTAGTCTGGCACGGTTGCCATGGCAGGTAGCTATGCTCTGTCTAGAAACCCCGCACTCCACTTTGCCAGTCATGGCGGCCATTAAGATGATTACGTCGGCGAGAACTTGCTGAGCTTTACTTGTCGGACTTCATCTAGGAACTGGAGTTTGGGGAGGGGGGGATGGAAAAACAAAATGGGTCTCGCTGCGCCGTTTATCTGGGGGCTGGAGGCAAGACCTCTGTTACAAAGGCGGATTTTTTTGTACGGAGTTTTGACACGTTTTGACGAGTCATGTATTGCTGACCAAGATGAATACTGACCCCGTGTCCGTCAAATGACCCACTTGAAGCGATATCAAGTAAGTTCACTCCATTAAAATTAGTGAGAGATCCCTAGCGGCGGTAAGAACTCCAGGTAGTCGGGCTCACGTCATCTTTGAGAGGCCGTTGGGGTTCTTCACACGTACTTTATTTGCCTGATGGGTCGGAGGTGGGCTCTGGTCTACACACAGGAGAAGAAAAGTCTAGGCGGAGTCTAGCGAAATTGACAAGGAGTGCTACAAGACACGTTTGCACACGTAGGCAAGTGTACGCATCAGACGGAGATTATTTTCTGAGCTGTTGTTTATCAACTTTGCACCAAAGAATGGACTCTGCCTGCAGGATACTCGCCAAGAATTCTCTCTAAACGTTCATGCTGGTCACGATCTATAAACACCCACATAGGTCACGATCTCTTGATGTTCTTGAAATGACTGTGGCAAGACTGCACAGGCGCCACCCCAACCCATTATCCTCATTACCATTACCTATAAATAAATAAATAAATAAATAAATAAATAAATAAAACCGAACCCCTGGTGACACAGCTCGCAGTCTTTCAGGAGGTGTGGTTAACTGCTGGCCGATGAACTTCACTGAACTAACCAGTAGTGAAAAACAATGTATATATTAAGAATGAAAACGATCGGACATACTGCACCAAACCATATTACCTGAGACCAATAGGCACCCCCTCCCCCCCCACACCTGCTCCGACAGACTGGCTTGGCAGAGGCCGGGAGTGCACAATACTTTAATGTTATCCGATCAGAGCTCGCTGCACGCCTGCCAATGGCACTAAAGGAGTAACTTTTGATGAGCCGTCCAGAAGGCCTGCACGCCCCGCAGAAAACATACTGACGCAGAAAAATTTACGGTTGCCTGGGGCGGGAGGGGGCTGCTAAGCAGCGCTCAGCACGGGGGCTCTGTGAGGAGCGTTTGATGTGAGATGAGGGTGATTCTGAATAAGGTTAAAGACCCCATCAGTTAGCATCGCTGTCGCCGGGACCTGCCTCTGTCACCGGTGTTAACACTTGTTTTACCCTCGGCAAGTGCTCCAAGGCAGGGAAATGGCTTAGCCGCTCCTCAGTATTGATTTTACAAACTTACAGCAGCACAGGTACGTGACACCCCCGTGACCACGCCGACCGCGTGCCTGTGTACATGTTGCCACGTGTGTCCCTTCATGCGGCAAACGAGCGAAAGACTGAGAAATACCAGGAACGGATCTATCCTTTCAGCGTAACTGACGAAGCGCCTTTACTCGTCAAGACGACAGCTGGCAGCAAGGGGGCCCGGGTGGCGGGGCAAGAGGGTTTAATGTCTGCGAACTAGCAGAAACGCTGACAGACTGCCTCTTTGATCTTCGTTCCTCGAGCCGACTTGTGGCCGAGCGGTGCATCTACAGGGCTATGGAGATGGATCGGGTTCTTGACATCCCAGCAGAGAGGGCGACTTCGACCGATAGTCCAAAACTGTCGCTCCGCTATATCGGCCGACATCGCCTTCGCTTTCCAGCACACGATCGCAGCCTATAGGCTCTCTGTAATTGTTTCAGTAAAACCCAGACATCAGAACAGAATTTATTAGGCTGTGTAGTTTAAGATCCAAACAGCACCGACAACTATCTGAAACGGTGAATCATTTTCATCATTTAAAAAACAATTGAGCACACCGCTTTCATGTGTAGGTACACGCACACGGTCCCCTCTCTCCCTAAACAAACACACACCTGGGATACTGCTCTAAAATGTGCTCAAAGAGGAAACACCCCATGTCGTTCCGACAGTTTAAAGTGCTGAGCCCGCTATCGGGTGATAGGTGTCTGATAGAGCTGCGGTCTAGCGCGGAAGACTGGAAGGTATGGCCAAGAATTATCCTGGAGTGCAACGATGTGCAGACTCCATTCAGCCATCCGTGGACATTAAAGTGACTAAGCACTAGCCATCTTGTACTGCAGCTCAGTCTGGTGGTTCTTTCAGTCAATAGCTGCTCGAGCAGTAGGACACGCCCCCCTCCCCCAATAGTGCGAAATCGCCGAAAGGTGGAAGTGTCCCTATAAATTTATCTACCTACCTACTGGGTGATAGCATGCCGGAATCGTACATATTCTCATTGCATAAAGCGCACAATTCGGAGTGTGGTCAGTCAACCGGAAACTCGATCAGTCTACATCACCTACTGGCGGAAAATTTGCTTTTGCTCTCGAAGACCGCTTCCTGGCCAGCGCCCAGAGAAACATCAAGCTGTCCAGTCTATCAGCACAGGCCACAGAGCCAGATCGTTTCAATGTCAGTCTAGGGAAAAAGGAAGTGCGATTAATACATGCAACTCACAGGTAGATTTAGATCTGTTTACCTTAGCTGCAAGTGACAATGAGGTAAACAGATAACGACAGCAGGCGGGGAATTCAACATTTAAGCGGGTTAAGGCGAAAAAGCTCTAGATTTTGCTAAATCTGCTAAGCGCACACTGATCCGATACAAACACTGTAGCGAAGGAAGGTGAGTTAAGTAGTAAATATCTTTTACTCTCAGTCAGAATCACACACACGCACGCACGCAGAAAAATGTACAGACACCTTGTAACAAAACTGATCTGGATTTTATTGTTCGTCTTTGTTTTTTATTAATGAATGAGCTACTATGTGGCGAAACCTTAAGATTGTAATATTCAGGTACCTATACATATTTTTTTCGTTCCATCTCGCTCGCAGCATGCTGCGAACTATATATATATAGTGTGTACGGATCCCCGAAAGCGCAGTGAGGCAGGTCATACAACTGAAAGGAACTAATAAAGACAGCAGCGGAGGGCAAGATATTGGCTTTTACATATCTTGCAGCATCAGAGAAGGACGTGAAAGACAAAATTCACTCATTTACTAAAATATCAGTTTAATATTTGTTTTATAGTGATGACATGCTGCGTATATGCCGCTGAACACTGCGGAGCCTGAACAAAGAGCGATAACCTCCTACTGTCACGTCAACTTGTCCCGAAATAAGCGTCGGTTGCTTCCCATGATAGTTGCTCGCTATGCCAAAAAAAAAAAAAAAATTCTGCCAGTGGGGTGACTATAGTTGTGTGTGCACACCCACAGCACATTTGCACACAAGTGTATGCGTGTGTGCATGCGCATGGTTGTTGTGCACGCACGATAGAAAAGTTTAACCCACTTAACAACAGAACAGTGTTTGAATAATCAGCTTGTAATCAGCTATTTTGTCGTATTTTTAACTGTTACTAATTCCCAGTGTTCCATGATACCTTAATAAACATATACAGATATAAAACAGAATATGAATTATTTTGGTTCAGTTTTAAACAAGCCATCTTTGCACAAGAAGAAATGGTACTCAAAATTAAAGACAAAGACAGACGACTGCTTACAAGAATTTATTAGACAATTTTCTGTTGGAAACCTACATCAACGATATTTAACATTTTTAAGAAACTTGAGCATCTCCAAAATGCTGTTTGAAAATTTATGTTGTGAAAAAATATATGTTTCTTTATCCCCCATAAATATCTAGACAAACCTCTAGAGCAGTAAGAAGAGCAATAGTCTAGTGTATATCTGCTTCTGACTTGCACAAAAAAATAGTATATTTAATGGCAAAGATATCTTGGGCATTTTCATAATTTCTCCTTTCATTTCACACTTTCATTCTTATACCTGCAAACTAAACAACAACAGATCATGAACTCATCCTAATTTTCACAACATGATACTTCAAATATTTGTGCATAGCTTGGAAAAGGCCCCTCAGTCTTATCAGATCCCCTCCATCTGCATATTACAGTTCAGCTTTTTCTTTCGCCTGTACAAACTTGTCACGGTATTTGTCCAGGACATAGTCCATGTAACCGACAACAGGGTATTTTGCCATGTATGTACCTTCAAATACCTGGTCCAAAGCTTGCAGGACATCAGGCGTCAAACCTGACTAAAAAACAGATGAATGGCATGAACACAGACTTTCATGGAATTTTTACATCCTACGAAGCCCTCCACTCCCCACAGCTATCAAAAAGGGACTCCAAAATATTAGTTCTAGCTTCTCTGCAGTTAAAGCCACTAAATATATTTTTTTAACACACTTTCCAAACAGTGGTTATGCCATTTATCTCTACATTTAATCACCAATGTGATTTTCCTTACAACCTGTCCCTTCAACTAGAATGAGGATAAGAGGAATGCCCCATGTTGTGTACATGTAATACAAGTCACATCAGATTACTAAAACTAGGTTTAGAAAAAAGTCATTACCTGACACTGCATACAATACCTACTCACTACTAGGAACTTCCATTACATCAAAATTGTACAATAGTTCAAGGCATTAATAAGTTCTGTTAGTTAACTCAGCTGAGCAGAAAACATTTCTTTCCAAATACTTGTTTAAATTTATTGCAAAAAGTTTATTCTCCAAAAATAGAGTGAAAAGCCTGTTTTATTCAAGAGATCTAAGCTTCTATGTATCAGCATTCTCTTATCTATGCCCTAGACGAGGTCAAAATCATGATATATGTCAAAAGATCACATGTCACTGGCTGCAATCTCAAAATCTAAATGTCTTCATGCCACAAAATGACATCAAAGTTGACCTTTTTATGTGAAATTTAGAGGCCTGTATTTCATGAACAGAAGGCAATTAATAGAACAACTTTTTGGTCATTGAATTCTTGCACTGAACTTAATTTGAAAAGCATTTTTCACTTGGGTGGGTCTTTGATTTTTTCTTTCTGACAGAGAAAAGGCAACAGAAAGTTCATTTTCTGCCATAAAAATTTAAAGAATTATAGATTATTCCAGTAGAAAATTTACTCAACCTGCTTAGTGCATATCCACAAATATTTGCCTCCAAAAAATATACAGCATTTTACCCATTTAATACTTACAAGATCATGGGTTAAATCTTCTGGCTCTAGCGACATTTTTCCAACTGCTCTTGACGCATCTTTACCCACCAATGCATTATAGGATGCATCTTTGCCATAGAAATCTGCAAGAAGCCACATATTATTACCATGTGTCTTTGACCACACCTATTTTTGCTCGTGTAATTGGTACAAGTGAGCAAAAATTAATATCCTGATGTTTACGTCATTTAACAAAAGAGAATTTCAGTCTGGAGTGCAGTTAAGATTCTCCACATGCAGATTCACCCTCTCTCTACCAACTGAAGAATACAATTCGAACTCAGGGAGAAACAACACAGAAAACAGATTTATTTAAATAGCAGCTATATCCTTTCCCCAGTCCCCACACGTGCCCTATCCAATCTACTGTCAATAACCCAAATCACGCTATTGGTCTGAATAGGATGCAAACACTATCCTGAAGGGAGAAATGAGAAATAAGGCAAAGGAGGAAGAATGAAGAGAAAATAAAACGGAAAGATGGGAAAAATAGAAAAAAGGAAGAGGAAAAAAATGTGATGAAGTGAATAACAGTGGCCTTGTACACCAAGACCCACCAGTGGTGATTTCACTGTGTGGCTCGCCAACTACAGAATTGGCATGGGAAAGGACAAAGCCTCAGTCTTGCGCGCTTTTAACTCTCCCCCTTCATGCATCATGGTTGTGAACCGCCGATCCTCACAATGGCGTCACGGTGTATAAAATGTTATATAGCAGGGAAAAGTTCAATTTTTTTAAACTCCCATTTCCAAAACCTTGTGTGCAATGATCCTAAGAGACAAGTCTTTTTTTTTCAGATGCGAACATAAGAGATATTGTATCTGTGAACAAGAAGTAGTTCTGATAAATACAGGTTGATTTGATAATTAAACTTACAGTGTTTGGAGCTTGTTTGCATCGCTTTGTGTGATGAAGTGTGCATTATATTTATGATACAAAAAAAGGAACTTAGCCAAGCAAGAGTTAGACAACAAGTCAACATTTCGGGGCATAACCCCATTTTCAGGATGGCACAAAGAGACAGATAACAACAAATAAAGATAACTTACTCTAACCCCTTGTACAATCGCTCCCCATCTATATCAAAGACACTATAGACACTCTCTGGCTCACTGACCGGTTCAAGTCCTCCCACACCTTCACACTCACTCTTCTTTAAATTTAAAACAAGGGACCCACTCGTCTCTTCACCCTAGACATGACGTCACTTTACACATCAATACCGCACACTGCTGGCCTGACAGTCCTCTCTTTTTTCCTCGACCAATGTAGTGACCATCACCCACACTTTTATCAGGTGGCCTCACACTCAACACTTTTGAGTTGAATGGTCAAACTTTCCACCTGATCAGTGGTGTCGCCATGGGAACCAAAATGGGACCCAGCTAAGCATGGTTATTCATGGGTTGGCTTGAACACAACATCTGCAGCAGCTACACAGGTCTGTACCAGAACTGTACAGACAGTACATTGATGACAGTTTGGGCGCCACCTCCCTCTCGGAGTCACAGCTGCTACAGTACATTCAGTACATGCAAAACTTCCACCCTGCCATACAGTAAACTCTCAACATCTCAAGCACATCTGTCACCTTCCTCAACATTGACATAACCTTACAGGATGCCCTCCTAGCAACCACCATCCACTATAAACCTACAGACTCAAATGCATAGCTAGATTTCCACTCCTCCCACCCATCCTCCACACTGCACAGCATACCCTACTCACAATTCCTCAGACTCCAAAGACTGTGCTCCGACGACACCGACTGAGACGGCCATTTTGACAGAATATTGGACTTCTTGTCGACTCATAACTACCCTCTAGATCTTCTGTCCTCTGCTAAACATAAAGCCACTTCCACACCACGCACACTTGCACTCCAGCCCACCCACAACACCAAACACATAGAGCCTCGCCCCATCACTGTACTCACCCACAACCTTCCTGTGCACAGAATCCTCCTTTCAAACTGGCACCTACTGTCCAAATCTGAACCACATCTCTTCAGTCTACCCCCACTCCTGGCATCCCGACAGGACAAGAACCTATGTGACCTTCTAGTTCATTCCAAACTCAGTACATGCACCCCCTCCTCTCTACTCCTGGCACCACCCCATGCAATGGCGACCCCTTGAAAATCTGTGCTTTCTGGCAAAACTCTGGAGACTCTATAGACCGCAAGAACATTTCATCTCCCTCTTCAGCACTATGGCCTCCACAGGACTTAAAACATTAACCTCTTCCACCCATTTTCCTCTCCCCATTCCCCCCTTCTGTCTCCCTTTGTAACCACCCCCACCTCTTTTTCCTGACCCTCTCCCCCCTCCCTTTCAGTAGTCCCGATAGCACACACCTTTCTATTGGCTGTAGTTCTCCTTGCCACCGATTGGCATGCTCTGCTTCCTAGGCTCTGTCTCTCTCTCCCACATTCTCTTTCTGGACATCGACTGTCCATGACCAGCATCCTTGTCAGCTAAGTTATCTTTATTTGTTATTTCTCTGTTTGTGCCATCCTGAAGAAGGGGTTATGCCCCGAAACGCTGACTTGTTGTCTGTCAAACTCTCGCTTGCCTATGTTCCTTTTGTTCTACCTTTATTACCCCAAGCTGCAGTCACCTGTTTGTTTTTCTCTTTACATTATAATTATACATAAAACAACCATTTTGATTTATTGTTCATAAGATTTAAATTAGAATGGTCAGTTGATTTGATATATTCATGGGCTGTGATTCATATCTATATCTGTAAACATGGACTTCTTATACTATGCTAGCATGTAGTACATACAATATATTTACTTGTCAACATACTTTTGCCTTTGGATACATCAAAAACCACACCTTTCACCGCCATGTAGATTGGTTTCTCCGGCTGAAAAACAGTAAAATATACTGAAACACCAATAAGTCCACATTTAAAACTACAAATAAAATGTAAATGCTAGAAGGCACATAAGCTTTGAACCAAACTCTTGTATTTAACACAATCTCAAACATGCACGCACTCACACATGCACTTTCTTAGAATAGCAGACGACTGAAGCGCAAGGAAGGAAATCGTACGTCGCTGCCATCGTATTCGGCGATCTGTTCCGCAGTGAAAATTCGTGGTGGCAGGTCACCTGGCTTTAACTGAAACTCTAAGTCCTTCAGTTGATATTCTCCATTCATAAGGAGAAAACTAAAACAAACCACTGTAAATAGTTTTAGCCAAATTGCCGAAACAGTAATGGTGGAATGATTGCTTAACGCCATGATGATACTTCGGGCAGAAGTGTATTAAACTCGGGATTGGCGGTGAAATTCCAGCAGGACCAATCAAACAACTTGGCTGTTTTCTGCTGGGCGGTGCTTCCGGCACTACGAATGGCTTCTTGGTGAGGAAGTTGCGCTGAAAGTAACATCCAACAGCATCATCAATGGATTCCCAAGGACGAAAAGTCATTGTTTGCGATAATGGCACAGGGGTATGATTTCTTTCATTTTTAATACATTTCTGCTTTGTTGCTGTTTATCTGCGGCAGATCGTTGAGCATGATTTGCAGACCCGGAAGAACTATGTGATCTGTAGAGACCCTAGTGTATGGTGTATGCTAGGTTTATCTTCAGCACTAGGCTTCCTTGATCATTTTCGTTTACGACTTCTTGTGTCCACACGATCGAGCACCAATGCAATGTAAAATTATTATTGCAACGTGGGGACAGTAGATAAATCATCATTCGCACTCAGTCATAGCCTAAACAGCTAAATCGCAGCCTGCACAGCAGAGATTCAGAGAATGGGGCGGAATTACTCAATTAGTAGCGAAGTCGACTAAACTCTAAAGAAATCCTTATGTTCTTTTCTTTTGAGAATTCATGTTCCTTATAAGTTATGCATGGTGAAATAAATTATAAATTTGAAACCAAATATTTAAAAGAATACATTTTCAGCAGTCATTATATTGGGCCAAAAATTCCGTTTTATTTAGCCTTGAACCACGCCTACCTTTTCATTTCCTCATTGAGATTTTCCTTTGACTGATTCAGTGTTTGAGATTCTTGTGCGTTAATAGGGTGGATATTTTACTTCTGTGTTCTTTTAAATGCACATGTGGTTCATAGTACATCAGTAGCATAGCCAGCCATGTTAAGATTATTTGCATTTGTTTTGATCAGATAGGTGTACAGTTAATTTTACTTTAAATCTGCCTGTGAGATGCCAGTATTTGTATTTATTTTCAATTTTTTAAAAACAGTTTGTCAAGTGCGGATATGCAGGCTCAAACTTTCCTGCACATATCTTCCCATCTCTTGTTGGGCGACCAATTATCAGATCCACAGCAAAAGTCGGAAATATTGAAATAAAGGTAAGGCTGATAATCCTGTAGCTTTTTGCAGCAATTTCCATGTAGAAATATACTGAGTTCCACATAAAAATAATTGTCACATAATTTTTTTGTTTGGGTTTTTTTTCTTTAAGAATTTGTATGTTGCTTTCGGAGAATCCGCAAGCAACTCTTGGTTTGTTGGTGCTTTACTTGAGGGAAAGTAGAGAGATATATTTGATACATTTTTCAGGACTTGATGGTTGGAGATGAAGCCAGCCAGCTGCGATCTATGCTGGAGGTGACTTATCCTATGGATAATGGCATTGTTCGTAACTGGGATGACATGATTCATGTCTATGATCATACCTTTGGTAAAGATCGGCTCCATATCAATACAAGAGATGCACGCATTTTGCTTACAGAGCCACCTATGAACCCAATGAAAAACAGAGAAAAAATGGTTGAGGTGAGTAAGATTAGAATCGTGTTACAAAAAATGTTCGTAAATTTTAAATCACGATTATTTTAAAGGTGACTTTGCCAAATTTATGTTTACTCGTGTACTTGCTACATTGCATATTTGACATTTTTAGTTTTGTTGCTGTATGCATTTTCTTACAAAATGACGGTGGGGATGGGGGTCAGCATGTTTAGAAAAAGCATATCATAGTCTTATTTTCCGCAATTAACGTTCTTACTTTGCTTGAACTTGAAGTGATACTTGTTTCCTAAAGCTCATAAAATTAAAATATTTTTGTTTGAACCTCTCCATTTTTATGTGTTTTAGGTGATGTTTGAAAAGTACCAGTTCCACAGTGTTCATATTGCTATTCAAGCAGTGCTAACTTTGTATGCACAAGGTAAAAGATGAATGTAGAAAAATTGGCTTATTTATAATTTTTTTTTAATGAGAATGTCTGATTCTCTGTGCCATAATTCTTAAGAGAACAAAAATTAAAAATTGCTCCATACATGTTTTGCTTGATTTACTAATGTACCGTCCCAGTGGTGTGCATTCATTCTCAATGTAAAATCAGACATCCCTTACACTGCGGGATATAATGAGAAACCCAGGCAAAAATCACCCTTAAATTGAAGGATGCACAGCTTCCACGAGTTGTACTGTGATCTACTGGGAAAGCCACGATTCTGGCCCATGGCACTGTAAGGGTCAAGGAAACATTTCTTCAAAATGTTAAGACCCTCGGATTATTTGAAGACAGCTGCAGTGTGCCATTGATAAGTGTGACTTCTCACACTGTTCAGTAGCTGCATGTGTCATTCATGGTCCAAAACATTAACAAAAGTTTAAAATAACAAATGACAAAACCAGATTGGTGTAAGATGAACCTAAGAATGTTTTGCTTACCTATGCATATTCTTTGTAATCCACATGCTTTTTGTGTTTCATAGGTCTTTTGACTGGAGTAGTGGTGGATTCGGGGGATGGTGTGACACACATTTGCCCTGTGTATGACGGTTTCTCATTACCCCATCTGACTCGTCGCCTTGACATTGCTGGCCGAGATATTACTCGCTACCTCATCAAGGTAAGCTAAACATGAACATGAAAGCCACTGGCTGTCGTCGGGATCATTTGGCTGCAGAGCTCTCCTTCTGTTTAGAAGACCAAGAGGTAAACATCAGCTTGCTTATTTATACAGTCAGGGGAGACTTCACATTTGTCTTGGCATAGTGGGTTTTATTGGTGATGATGTCTGTCTCACTTTATTTTGCAGCTGCTGTTGTTGAGAGGATATGCTTTCAATCACTCTGCTGACTTTGAGACCGTGCGTATGCTGAAGGAAAAATTGTGTTATGTAGCATATGACGTGGAACAGGAGCAGAAGCTGGCATTGGAGACGACAGTGCTGGTGGAGTCCTACACGGTATGCTATATTTCAAACTCCTATGGCAACTCTCTTCTTTTGTTCATATCATCTAATTTATGGGTTTTTAAAAAAATTTTCCTTGATGTGATAGAAGTTCGAGAAATGTGCTGTTACTTCATAGTAAACTTGGATTTTTTTTTTAGGCAATATAATAAAGGGTGGCTTAAGTATTATTTGTATACTTGAGATACATGGACAGATGCAGTTGTTTTCTGGTTAATGGGGGATAAGTTGTAGAGCAGTTCTTGCATTTTGACTGCAGTACAGGTTTTAAAAATGCAGTGCAATTGAATGTTCAGCTGCCAGATGGCCGTGTGATAAAGGTCGGAGGAGAGCGTTTCGAGGCACCGGAGGCTTTGTTCCAGCCTCATCTGATTAACGTAGATGGTGTAGGGGTTGCAGAGCTGCTGTTTAACACCATTCAGGCAGCAGACATGGATATACGCTCTGACTTCTACAAACATATAGTTCTTTCGGGTGGATCCACCATGTACCCAGGGCTTCCTTCTCGTCTGGAGCGGGAAATCAAGCAGCTGTATCTGGAGCGAGTCCTGAAAGGAGACACATCTAGGCTTTCAGTAAGTTCTGTGCGTCATCAGTTGTAGGTAGCGGCAGCCTTCTATACACTCATGTGGGAAACACGCTTGCTCAAAATTTGCCCATTTTGAACCATGTATCTCGGTTTCGGTGGGGTTTTTTTCTCTAAAAAGATACAACAATAAGGTTCAGACCTTTATCAGTGTTGCTTTAATGGATACTGTCCACCATCTGAAAGAATGCATGTGCCGAGACGCCAGAGACACTAATGGTGGGGGTCACGAAACCAATCGTTGCAAACAGAAAGTCAGAAAATTACCCCGATTCGTTGATTCTTTTTCGATTCACGCCAAGCAAGCAATGCTAGGTTAAAACAGAAATGATTCAGTAATATTCTCATATTTTTTATGATGGAGAATTTTGGTTAAACCAGCTTGTAAAAAAATGGCAATCTTTAACTGCTCATATCTCAAATCCTGCTCAAAATATTCTAAGCAATGCAGGGTATACATTAAAGGCCATTTTTTGCTGAATGTAACCGTAAATGAAACAAAGAGGTTGCTTTCGTAAGGTAAAAACATTTAATCATAAATCTATGTTCTAAATTTGAAGTAAATCCATCACAGAAAAAAAAGTTCTGAACAGTTTTGCGTCACAAGACAGGTCAGTTACTCCAAGCATTTTTATGCATTGCCTCAACTTTGATTCCACATTATGATCACATTAATGCTTTGCCCTTGACACCAAAAATTAAGTAGTATTAACATGTCAAACGTTTAAGTTCATTTTTGTTGTTCTTATGCTTAAGATGTATGAGATATGACATGCCAAACTTGGCTATTTGTAGCATTGCACATTGTGATTTTTGAGATTTTAGATTCCTTTTCTCTTTGAAAATGTAGCCCCACATATTCTGGTATACATTTTATTGCTTAATCTGGTTGCTGACAATCAGAAAACAAACAACAGGAGTTTCCTGAAAAATTGTGCAGATTTTATCCCTGGTTAAAAATGGCTTTTCTTTTGATTTACCGTGATGCAACCATCACTCTCAACATATCTCAGGAACCAGTAGAGATATCAACATAATTCTTTTTATGTTTTTCTTGTATTTTAATGCTCTTTCAAATGAGCATTTAAGCAAAAGGCTAAATAGAATGAAATTTGGGCTGCTGCTACCTGTTTGTAGCTAGGTATTTAGTAAGTTTTGTGCACTGTTAATGTTAGTAATGCTCACCTAGGTTTTTAAGCAAGTTATGTACATATTCAATAATCTTAGAGTAGAGTTTTGGTAAGTTGTAATTATGGATTTATGCCGTTGGTAACTTTGAAGGATACATTGCAAATACTGTTGGTAACAGAGTTACAACCGCTAGTAAAGCTGAAAGGTGGATGCTAGTTGAGAGCAATTTCAGCAACTATTGCATTTTGATTTTAAGTACCTGTGGTGATGAATTCTTGCTTCTGATCACAAGTGATGTGATTTTTTTTTTTGTCCTCTAAGAAGTACTGAACAGGTACTGTGGATCAAAAATGAGGGAGGAAGGGGGTCAAATCTGATAGACCAGATGGGAAGATATTGTTTGATTGTGTCGGGTCAGTTCAGCGCCAGATGTTCAGAACTGATATCTAGTAATAGCAATACCAGGCTTATTGATTTGTCATTTGTTAACACATTGCTGTGAGTGTTCTGTTTTGTAGCTTCTGGCTGAGCTAAATAAATTTAAAAGTGTGGCTGAATCAAGAGCCATGTTGATCAAGAGTCAGTAAATAAAATCCGTCATTTTTTTTTTTGCATACTGCAAACATTAAAGTGCGTTAGTAGGAAAGGGTTTTGGTAATGTGGCGATAAGCATACTATAGCAGCACTGGCTTGCTTCGTGAATACTAGAGTCATTCGAATGATGAGCAGTGTGTTAAGATAAATCAGTCTCAGTAACCATGGGATTGTTTACTGTAACTGAGGCTGTGCAGACTATTGCCACTGCCTGTCTGTTGACAGATTTGGTGTTAAATTTGTTAAGAGAAACCCATCATGCTTGCAAGCTGAAGTACCTGTGGTGATGAATTCTTTGTTCTGATCACAAGTGATGTGGCTACTGTTTGTCCTCTAAGAAGTACTGAACAGGTACCCGAGTGGATGATTCGTCCCATATTTGGTAGGCCAAATGGGAAAATAGTGTTCCACATGTTTCTTTCACTCATTACTTCCCAAACTCTTACCTTTTGCGAGCCTCACAGTGTAAAGACCCTGCGATTGGAAAGTTGTCTCTCAAAGTAGTACAGATCTTATCACTGGCCTTATCACTGCTTGTGTGCTAAATTTGTCAAGATAATCTGATAGAAACTTGTCATGCTTGAAAACTGAAGTACCTGTGGTGATGAATTCTTTCTTCTGACCACAAGTGATGTGGTTTCTTTTTTGTCCTCTAAGAAGTACTGAACAGGTGCTATGGATACCTGGAAACCTGTTCTTTGTGGACACCTTTTGCTTAATTACAGAGTGTACCCACATTGACAGGCTATTCCTTTTCAGAATCTCATCTACCAACATTTATGTTTTAGGTGTTTGGTTACTGAATTTCCTTGTGTTGCCTGGCTGAGGTTTTAACATTTCTTGTGCCACTACACAGAATACTGAGACTGTGGTTGGGTGAGAGACAGAGACTGAGATAGAAAGAAAAATGAATTGACATGATCATAAGCCAGTATCAGTAAAGCAAAAGTACAAATAAAGTGGGTTATACTGATGCAAAGCAAAGTACCTGTGGTGATGAATTCTTGTTTCTGATCACAAGTGATGTGGCTACTGTTTGTCCTCTACGAAGTACTGAACAGGTACCCGAGTGGATGCTTCGTCCCATATTTGGTAGGCCAAATGGGAAAATAGTGTTCCACGTGTTTCTTTCACTCCTTACTTCCCAAACTCTTACACATGTGGACAAATGGGAATTGATATTTGGGCTGAAAGTGTAGTGAAGCAACATGGGGCAATCAGAAGATAAGTGATACCTTTTGCGAGCCTCATAGTGTAAAGACCCTGCGATTGGAAAGTTGTCTCTCAAAGTAGTACAGATCTTATCACTGCTTTTGTGCTAAATTTGTCAAGATAATCTGATAGAAACTTGTCATGCTTGAAAACTGAAGTACCTGTGGTGATGAATTCTTTCTTCTGACCACATGTGATGTGGTTTCTTTTTTGTCCTCTAAGAAGTACTGAACAGGTGCTATGGATACCTGGAAACCTGTTCTTTGTGGACACCTTTTGCTTAATTACAGAGTGTACCCACATTGACAGGCTATTCCTTTTCAGAATCTCATCTACCAACATTTATGTTTTAGGTGTTTGGTTACTTAATTTCCTTGTGTTGCCTGGCTGAGGTTTTAACATTTCTTGTGCCACAACACAGAATACTAAGACTGGTTGGGTGAGAGACAGAGACTAAGATAGAAAGAAAAATGAATTGACATGATCATAGGCCAGTATCAGTAAAGCAAAAGTACAAATAAAGTGGGTTATACTGATGCAAAGCAAAGTACCTGTGGTGATGAATTCTTTGTTCTGATCACAAGTGATGTGGCTACTGTTTGTCCTCTAAGAAGTACTGAACAGGTATCACAGATCAGAATAAATGTCAATGCTTAGTGTTAAGTATAAAAGTTGGTTGATGTTGTGATAATGGGAAGCTTGCCTGATGTGTCCAACTTGTGATCATGTTCAGTTCTGTCATAGATCAATCGTTGTGGCGTAAAAGTCCAGCTGGCTTGCTGCTAATTGTTCGAAATTGACACACTGGTTCAGCACACAGATTGTACATTTGGCCTGCCTTTAGTGATGCAGTCCTCTCCAAACTCATTCAGAACTACATCCTTGAAATAAAACGTGTCCGCATGGAATATTATTGAAGGTCTCGACATGGGAGGTTTTACAGTATTTTGTGTCAGTTCATTGAAACTTCACATATTGAAGATGTACAGAACTGATGTTTTGATGAAGTTTCTAGAAACAGTGTCAGATTTCAGAGTGGTCATAAAATTGACCCTAGTTCTAGTCCATTTTTAATAGCATTAGGCTTGTGTAATGAGTTGATTAATTAGCACTTCAGTTTCTTTGTACCCTATTGAAGTCCTAGTTCCTATTCCTGTGCTGTGTAGTTTTGGTTTTTGCATGTTGATTTTGGTGAGACATGATTAGTTGATCTTCTGTTATCCTCTAAAAAGTGCTGAACAGGAAACTGTGGGCACTGGGCAGTTCTATTTTTCAGAAGTAATTGGGTTGTTATATCTTTTGTTGCAGAAGTTCAAGATCCGCATAGAAGACCCTCCAAGACGAAAACACATGGTGTTTTTGGGTGGTTCGGTGCTGGCAGATATCATGAAGGACAAGGATGACTTTTGGATGATGCGACAGGAGTATATGGAGAAGGGTGTGCGTGTTCTGGACAAGCTGATGAAGCCCACCACAAGCTAGAAATGTCTGTTGGGAAGTGGACTGTACAGCCACAGGTTTCTGTAGTGACAGGTCTTGCTAGTGCTGAGGAGGGGATGTGGGTGCATACCCTCAAATTGTTAAAGTTTCAGGGTATCTAATGAAGAAAGATGGGCCGCCATACTTTTCTGGTCAGAGGGAGCGAGGAAAACAGAGAGCATGAGAATTGGAACTTTTAAGTTAAAGATTCCTTTCTAGGGTGGGGTAATATAACCTTTATTGTCATGAATATAATTTTTAAGAACCAAACTAGGTGTCTGTCAAATGCTAAATCTGGTAGATTTAAAGGCATGTATAATGACGTTATCTTTACAAACTGTATGTCTGGACCGAAATGTTGCATGCAAGTTTCATGCCTTTGTTTAACATTGTGCAACCAGCAGTTAGGTGGAATAAACAAACCTGAATCCAGAGATACACATTCAAAATGCCCCCCTCCCCCCTCCCTTTTGTACCTGTGTGTGTGCATGTCAGAGCATGTTCTACTTCTAATGCTTTCCATAATGTCAAAACAAAACTGAGGCTGTGCTAGAAATTTCTGATAGTCGATAGAAAGAATTGTGTAAGTGCTGGTGTGTATGATTTACAGATGTTGAATATGAATAAATGAAATGACTGTTAATGCTAGGTACTTGTAAGATTAAGAACTATTGGCTTCACATTTGAACGTTATGTTTAGTTAATGCTGTTACTGCTTCCACACTCTTTATCGTGTGGCGATTTAAGTTATTTCTCTGATCAAACTATATTTCATTTAAGATTTCTTTTCAGAAACACTTTGTATGTATCATATTGGATCCTCTTGAAATAACTTTGGTGCAATTGAACCAATAAAGCATGGGTGCATATTGCATGGTTTAAATTGTGTGCGAGTGTTATAATTCAGTGAATTACAATATTTTCGAGTGCTGTTTGCTTAACTTGGGAAAAGCATCTTCCCAAAACTTTGATGTAATAACTAATATGCATTATTTCTAGCGCAGTCAATGATATAGTTAACTGAATGCAGTAATCATTTTATAAAAGGTTTCTGAATAAATTGAGTGAAGGACTTAGAAAGCTGTCTGACTGCCCGGTAAAAAGTACATTGTTCCAGGTAAGTATAAGTTTGCTGACCAGGCAGATGTTTCCAGATATTTTTAGTAGTTTTGGAGTACTTCCATTTAGGTTGAAATTTAACTTGAATGATGAAATTAAATGAACTCATATTGTCTTGCAATATTTAAATAAAAACCCAGCAAACGTAAATTGGAAAACAGGTATTTTTAAATGTAGAGTTTGGACATCATTTAGAAACAATGTAGGGCAGAAGTTAAATTTTACCAAAAAATAACAATTACAGAAATTTTTTTTAGAGGCACAGGCATTCAATGCGCCCAGCTAGAGAATGGTCAATAAACACAGGATGAGAAAATATGGTCTGTTGACCCATGGAGACATTCCTCTGTCTTTAACATGTTATTGAGTGACAAGTAGCCTGTTTGACTAGTGAACATATTCAAATCTCATCATCTGCGATGTAAGCTACTTAAATGCTGGCCCCATCTACCAACCACAGATAACAGATGGTCTCAAGTATGTTATTTCACTGATATGTATCGATTCTGTGGAGGTGGTCAGTTTTATCACCATAGTGATGGTGGAGAGCTGTGTTCTACCATTACATTGGCAAGCAAATAAGCGATTGCAGTGCTTAAGACTTTGTGAAATAAATTGGAGTTTGTGCGTACAAATGGTACCTGCATAAAGCAACAAATGTAACCAGCAAATCCCAAAAGCCTAAGAAAAGTTTTACCATTGTACTTTAAGAAAAAATTTAACAAAGGATTGGGGACATGAGAATACTGGGGAAAGTGGAACAACAAAGGAATGCAATGTAGCAGTTATGTAAAGCATGGATTCAATTATGCGGAACAGAAGCCCTTCTGCTTGTGGATCAAAAGAACACACAACAAAGGGGTAAAGTATCTGCTGAAGCAAGGCGATAGCCAGAACTATCAAACACAAACATGATTGTTGTCAATTTTGGTTTGGTTACTTGCAAACTGTAGTCATGAAACGGACAAAGCTTTCGCCTTTCAGGCTAATGATGTGACATACAAATAGCACCACATTCCCTCTTTAAAAATCAAAAATAACATCGGCTAGTGCCGCCTTTGATGTATGAACACTAAACTTTGTGCTCGTGAGTTTACATCAAACGTTGTAGTGTGATTATTGAGATGATCAGTGCTCATGTGAAGACAATGTTTGAAGGCTTGTAAAGAAATGGTTTGTTCAGGTTGGGGGATTAGTATTTCATAATTAATCCACTCCTTGGAAAACATTTGTAACTTAAGGACTGAATTTTTTTACTGTTGACTAGCAACAAAAATTGTGTATGCTCCCACAGTTATGTTGGTAGTAATAATTATGGGAAGTTGTAAGTTCATGCTATTGCCAGATTATCTAAGCTTGTAATGCAGGTATAGTAAATCTGCATATCAGCCCCTCCCCTCCATTCCAAAAAAGCACATTCTTTTAGAGAAAAAGCAACATGTGTTAATTTTATAAAATGGGCACCTTCCCATCACACAAACCACAAGATATAAGCTTGTGTGATTTTGTCATCATGTAAAATACACTAGTTGTAATGTTTTCTTTGTGCAATTGTTCTGGTTTCAAGTAGGAACATCAAAATCAGCTCTGAACAGCTAATTTTGGTAAAAATCCATGAATGTGAAATTGATGATCGCAAAATGGATAGAAAGAGCAATGAAGATTTATATTTTACTGTCTTCCACACACACTGTATTTCACAAATAGATCATACCATACAATACTTGCTAAACTCTGTTTATTCCACAGTTTCTTTATCCCTCATGCATGCTGGAGTCCAGATAAAAGAGCATGCTGTGGGTTGCTAAGTACACATGCCTGCCAAAGAGTGTTGTGAACCTCCATCACTCACATCATACACACTAGGGAGCTGATGTAATGTTTGAATGAGAACACACAGACAGGCTGTATGTAGACAGAACCCATGTCAATTCATTTCACATGCTGCATTAAAGATGTCTGGATTACCAGCACATCGGAAATGTTTATCTGGATGATTTACATTCTCAGTCTACATGATGAAGTTACTCTGGTAAGTTCGCTGGGAAACTCTGGCCATCCCATGGTGGGCCGATGCATGCACGCAAAAATAAAAGGAAAGCAGCAAAAGATACAGATGGCAAAAGACTATAAGAAATGAAAGAGGATAAGATCATCACCGGGAGGCCATCCCACACCCAGCAGTCAGAGGCACTACTACAGTAATAGGGACAGCAAAACAAGCAGGCAAACCTAGGTATTTGTTCCGAGTTCATACTCATAAAAGTGTCTGCAATCTACAGGAAAAAAGTACTACCACAACATACCAGCTACTGATGACATCAGTGCTTCTGCTCTCATAACATCTCAGTATTCATCAAGTATATCCAGCATCTAGTCAAGCCACTAGGTTTCTCTCTTGCATCTTGCGAAAGAAATGCACTTTAAACACCAGTCTCATGTGTGGCCTCTCTGCACCACACACACCCACACAATCCTTGCAAATGAGAAAGACAAATTGTGTGCTGCACAAGATTCATTGCTAAAGGCAAGCTTAAGTGGGAAGGCATATTTTCTTAAGGAACCAAGAGTCTACCAAAAGCATGCCAATTCTTCTGATATAAGTGGAGCATAGTTGTAAAAACTATGCCTGCACCACTGTTTTAGTTACAGCAAGGGAATCTCAACTGTGTATATTTGTACACATCATACTGACAAACTGCACCTATCGATGGAAAACGTACTT